>JBCFXI010002124.1:0-30352 GCA_038496175.1 Ampulex compressa | reverse complement strand
TATATATATATTTAGAGAGAGAGAGAGATATTTATGGACGACAACTGTATATAACTTATTACCGCAGAGACAAATTGTGTTAAGAATATAAAATCATCAAAATATAAAAATATTATATCCATATCATAATTATGGATTTTTTTACAATTTTACGTTCAAAATTGTATACAATAAGACAAGTTCAAAAGAGCAAATTGGACGATCACTAGTCAACGAAGTCAATTATTCCACGTCGTTTCTCGGAAAAATTACAATGCAATATAGGTTTAAACAAATATTCCAATTCCTGTCGTTTTCTAATAATATGAATGTAAACAAAAATATTGAAAAGCTGCCAAAATTTAAGCCAATAATTAAACGCTTAGCAAATAATTTTAGCACTATTTATAAATAAGAAAAAGCAGTTTTACTGGATGAAAGTAAGTACATTTCCATACCACAAACGGTTATGTTTTAAAAGTCATAATTTTAACAAGATAAACAAATAGGATATCTCGTAAGAAAATTGTACAAAGTAACAAAATATATCAAGAATATATCAAGAATTTGCAAATATATTGTGGGATAGGCGCTATTTGGAAAATACTATTTTAATTCTTTTAGAGAACACCTTTTGCGGCACGATGCGTATGTGAACAATTATTATAATAGCATCATTGATCGAGAGAATATTGATAAAATTAAATTTTATATTTTTACGTTTGTTTCTTGTATTTTATTTTATACCGTCGATATTTTTCAACAATTTTAAATAATAAACTAGAACTGAAATGTAATGAAGCAAGACCTTGGATATTCCCACCCATTTTACATCAGAAATATCGAATTGCTTAAAAATGACGGTTAGTTATTTTGTAGAAAAATTGCATAGCTCTATGAGGGTACATTTTTTCAGATTTGTCGTGATTTAATTGCAATACGTAAATCATTATGTTAATCTATTGACATTCCTTTTGTATCCTCATCCTTGTTTTTTTTCATTTTCTTCGGTATGCACTAAATACCTCACACTAGCTGCCATCGGTTAAATCCGACATCCACGATTTGCGTCATTTTGGCTCTTAACTGTGTACACTAATGGCGCAACGACCCATTAATTGATGACGCGTTGATGCCTAGCCCCACCGTCGCGAAAGTGTTAAGATATATGTGATGTGCTAAATATGTCCGGAAAGTGGCCAGTAGTAACTAATATTAAGCAGTGGCATCCAGCTATGATGAATGAATATGTAATATTCAAAAATTATATGCGGCGTTCACAAGATAACGGGCTTGGCCTAAAATCTTCGGTTGTAACTGCGTAAAGAAGCATATGCTAAGAGAAATCACGGCGCTTTTTTTTCAAGATAATTCTAGAGCAAGATAAAAATGAAGATATTGTGGGTCGTAATGCATAATGCGTGAATGACTATAAGCGATCGGTGTATGGATTTGTACGTTTACGAGGATTAAAATGGTCGTAAGTGAATATGACGCTTTATTTTCGAAATTCGTTTTGTTTTTATTTATAAAGTATGTTTTATTAACTGCATATGCCCTAACTTTTTTGTATTTTACATTACTTACATGAAGTGTGAATCGATCAGTTGCAGAAGGAATTAGTAACCGGGAAAATCAATCTGCGCCGATCTTAACTTCAATTTATATGCTGAGCGTTGGTTCTACGCCAGAAACGGCGAATCTGCACGCAACCAAAAGATGTTCAGCGGCCACTTTCCGCCTGTAAACGGCATAAAACGTTCTAGATCCTTAATCAACAAAACGGTGGACTCGGTAAATTGCGCACACTAGCACGTACAAGCTAAAGCAAGGCACAGGCATATACACTGGCTGGCATTCAATGAAAGCTACTGTTCATTCATTCCTTAAACTCAAATCGCATTTTTTCTACTCGAAACGATCGACGAGAGCCGCTCGATATCGATGTTTAATAAGTTACGAAGGAATTGTCATCTTAATGAAGAGTTAATATTATTTTGTAATCTGCGCCGCCTTTTTCGCCTTGACAAGCTCCACCAATTCCTGCAATTTAAGACAAAATTATCGCTATGTTTTTGATATTCGAATAGGGATCGAGTGTAGAGAGCGCTGGAAATAGATCGTACCTTGTATCTCCTCATGCACTCCTTTTTCGTTCTGGTTGGAATACATCCCGCAATTTGATCCCATCTGTCTGGAACCGTGGTGGGATAAGTTTTCAGCGCCTGCTCCAGAAGCTTCTGCTCCGCTGGTTTCCAAGGCTGAGGTTCTTTTTTGCTCTCCTTCGATTCTACGGCTATACCGTTCGATACGGGATGATCCAGTCGTTCTGTCACGGCCGGCATTCTTTCCTCGACGGTTTCCTTGGATTTCTTTTCAGCTATGAAGTTGTCGAAGGCTTTTTTGTTGGCTTGCTCCTTCAAGCTAGACTTGCTGAAGTCGGTAGACTGAAGGTCCTTCGCTTTGGCCAGAACTTCCTTAGCCTCCCGCGTAACCCCGCTCGACGAATTTCCGTGCTGATTGATGAAATTAGCTACGACTTCCCATCGTTGATTTGTCCCAGCGGGAAAGAGATTCACGGCCTTTATCAAGAGCTGCAGATCATTCTCGCTCCAAGGTGCTGTGTGAGATTTGACCTGCTTCTCTGGTGTATTGCGAGCATCATTGCAGATCACACCTGCCCTACGTTCCGCTTCGATCTTGCTTTCCGTCTCCTTCATCATTGTCAGGAACGCGCTTCTGCCCTCCGCCTGCAACTTCTTTATGGCCTCCTCCAACTGGACCAGCTTAAACAGCTCACAAATCTTCTCCACACTCTCCATATGACGAATGCTCTCCGCAGAATTCTCCGCAAAATAATTGTTCGACTTGCAAAAGTCTCTCAGGGCCTTTCTCTCCTTACGGAGGGCCTTTTTCTGCACCTCGCGCTCCTGCTTTAGGGCGTCCATCTTTGCCTTCTCCTCATTCTCCCGCTTCTCCTTTTCTAATCTTTCCTTTTCTGCTGCATCTCTTGCTACCCTCTCTTCCTCCAATTGCCTGGCCTTTGCAGCCTCTTGCTTTGCCTTCTTTGCCGCCATTTTTCTATCCTTGTCCTCCTGCTGGAACTTCTTTATACGGGGATCTATATTGTATGCCATGTCAACTAGAGTTCGTATGCGCGTCATTTCCTCCTTCTTTCGTTTTGCACGCGTCGCCTTGTTCTTCTTCTCGATCCACTTACGCATGTCACGACTGAGAAGGGCAGGAAAGTTTGCTATTTGCGCGTTTGTTTGATTTTCATTACTACTAAAGTCGTTAGTCTAAAATCTGCTGTTTTATTGTACATTCAGACTATTGAAACTATTATCTACGTGTCAGATGGAAAATTACCCAGAGGTGATGCTCGGGATTTGAATTAGAATCTTCTATGTGATAGTCATAGATATCATTCATTACACAATCATAGCTCCAAAAGAATTAATATTATTGATAGGATGATATAAAATTAAATACAGTGATATACTTACTCTTGGCCGCTCTCTTTGTCCTCTTCATCCAAATACGAGTACTCGCGCCATGAATCAAAATCGTACCAGAAAGAATAGAATTTTTCTACCCTAGCTCTAGGCATATCAGATCCACCTAATCGCGGCACTGGTTTTTTCACAGACCACCTCGCATTATCTTTAAACGCTTTACCCATAACTTCATAAAAATTGTTTTTACAGTCCCTTTCCTCTGGCAAATCATCGCTGAAATGCGGATCTATGCTATCGTAGCTCCGTCTCTTGGTCGGATTACCAAGAGTTTCCCACGCACGTGTTATGCAGGTGAAATAGTCGTCATCTGGCCGAATTTCCTCTCCCATTGCTTTACGTTTATCCGGATGGTGTTTGAGGATCTTCTGCTTATCTGTAATCCATTAATTAAACCAACCTGAACCACGCTGACTGCATCATCACTTACAATGGTTGTGCGAACGACATAACACCTACATTCCTTTACAGAGTATACTTTGAACTTTCTTTACGTACAAGCCCTTTTGATAACATCTTCAGTTGCTTTGTGCCTAAGTTTTCTTAGACCTAACACTGCATAATGGTCTTGATCTTTCCATTCCTTTGGATCCAACGATCTTAGATAATCGAGGTCATCCTCAAATTGATATTGAGAGTAATCTTCTTCATCAGATGATTCGGAAATCCTGGCAGGCATAAGGCTACGATGAAACTGGGCTGCCCATGCTTGTGCTGTAGAATATAAAACCACAGCGCCCACGGAATTCATGTTTGTTTTGGATGAATCTGAAAAAGATTACGATTCCCAGTTATATCTATTTTCTAATCAAATATGTATACATATATTCCTCCTTTCATTTTTTGCACAAGGTTTATTACACAAAACATCTTCTCATAACACGATATAAATATTTTTGTACAAGTAACTCAAGGCACATGGTTTAAGCTATAAACTTAAACGTTATTTCTTATAAGGTCACCTCTAGAATCATTTGGTTACATACTGCAAACAGATAAGTGAGGCTAACTGTACTTAATCTAATTTATTCAATAAAAGTGCAAATATGTTTAAGAAGCACATTGACGATCTTGCCAATTCGTTGCTGTATCCGAAAAACCCGCTGAACTATGGAAAATCTAACCTCGAATTCCCGGCATTAAGGAGACGAAATTTGTCAAGAACCAAGAACTTACCAGTTATGGCACTAAAGGTATTGCCATTGTCGGCTCCGGATCCGTCTGTCATTGTTATACACTCAATGATTATCCCGCTAAAAGACGCCGAATATAAAATGTACCAAAAACATAAAGGGATATTAGCATGCTATGAACATCTTCGACAAAAACGAGCGGGTCGCTGGAGGCGCCTAGGATCCATCTGCACAGAACCTTATTATTCGAGCTACAAACGTTGGACACGGTATACTGCCCATATACAATGTTCCTCTCACACATGTTTACAAGCGACCAATAAAAGTGTCGCTTCAGGTCAATCTTTGTCACGTGATTCACGGCGCTAAATTCGTAACATAAATCTGTACTGTGAATCCAGGGTGCTGTAGGAAATAAAGAATTTTTATGTGACAAATAACCATTCAAATCCTCATTTGTAGGTCATTTTCTATGCGATATGTACATTTTAAATTCAGTGATTCGATGTTCACATATTTTTTCTCCTTATACTTCTCTTTCCTTTATTCTGTTACTGATATGGAAGTGCGTCCATAAGTTATACCATTTCAAAGTATATATCGAAATTTTTACTTGTTCACCGATTATAACATTACGAAACGCAAATAATTCTATCGCCGTAGTTTAATTCTAAAAAAATATCTACAAATGCAGGACGTAGTCAGAGACTTTGAGTACTATAGCCGGCAAATATTTCTTACAAATATTTTTAAGTTGCATGCATACTTAGAGACACGACATCGTGTGTCATAGATGTTATGCTATGGGTAATTACCGTACAGGATGGTAGCTAGGTTTGCAATAATTTCCGTGTTATGAAATTAAAACCTGTCATGTCTAAACATACAAAAAGAAGGGTAAGGTTTTAGAAACTAGAAAAATTGCATTATATTATTTTTATGATTATCAGAAATATATATATTAACACGTTAAGCGCCACACCGATTTTACGTGCCATTTCATTCAGGTCACAGTCAGCCGTCAAGCGGATCATTGCGGAACGCTTGCCGATAGACGAGCCAGAATACAAACAGATGGATCAGGTGACATTTTCAATCACAATAAATACTGTTTTGGATACGTGTTCTGAGTTCATTTATGGTTTTAATGTTATAATGCAAATCCACAAATGTTAGGTTCAAAGATGGCGAAAAATTTAACACGAAAGTTAGAACATTCCGTAAGTAATGTACGATCAAACCTGACCTTCGTTTGCCTTGTTTTAATAAATTACATTTACGTTTTTAACACGTTGAGTGCCGCGCGAATTTATGAGGAAATCCCTGTCAGGCCACGCTCACGGCTTAGAAGTACGCTGTTGGTCACCCGTGACTGACGTGACCTAAACGGAAAATCCAGCGTCAGTCGCCGGTGACTGACGTAGTGCTTAACGTGTTTATAGCACGCCAGACTAGTCTCACATATTAAACTTCAATAAAATATGATAATACCTTTTTCATTATTATTAAACAATATTAAATAGACCGATTTCTTAATTATGAAATATTATTTTCACGATTACTTTCTAGACTTCGTTCCGTAAATTTTTATTCTTACATTTTACCCATCCCCCTCCCGCTAAAAAGGATATGTACGTTTTTAATGTATTTACTTTCATTCGATCATTTTTATATAATAAATTTTGTACCGTAGAGCTCATCATCTGTGAGTAGTCACTCTGTTGAATATTGTATTTCGTTCAACGGAAAAATCTTTGTTCACAAAATTTAATTCTAAGTACTTGCTTAAATTTATGCCCTTCCATATTCCCATTAAATTATAAATTATTATCCCCCATCATATTATTCGAAATTTCCACAATTCAATAACATTAGTAAATAAAATTAATGCATTTTTAATTAATATATTTAATAACATTATTTAAACGAAGTCGTATCATTCACTTGTTACGTTTTTTGGGGATCTTCTAAATTTTCTAATTGTGTTATAAGATTGTTCTGTTACACAAGGTTTCAATTCATCTAGTTTTCTAATCATTTTATAAAAATATTGTGTTCTTCGATGTTTTCCGCAGTTGTCAAGTAGTATTTAAGCATAGACATATAGCAAAAATACAGTAATATTTGGTGATATTTCTCAATAATATGGTATTCCCTTTTTTTTATCTTTAACGGTATTAGTATAAACGTACGTTGCAGATATGCTGCTTTATTCGAGGATTTTTTTAATTCTCGTACTATGATAAAGCAATACTCTATTACCAATATATCGTTACACTGGATCGGCAGTGAGTGGTTAGCCATGTTGGAAACGGGTGCATCGGCAGGGGGTGGTCGGTCAGGTAGGGAGAGGATGTATCAGCAGGGGTAGCATTGTCGGTAAAACAACGCGGTTGGTAAAGTAGGGGACTCGGTAAGGTAAGTACGTAGTACCCTCCTCCACCCGATATTCTCCTCGCTCCAGCATGTGTTCAAACCGACCTAGATCATCTAGTGATGTTCATTTTTTATCCGCGGTATAGAATACTGTTGTATACAGGTCATTTATTTATTTTCGAATCGTGTGAGACTAAAAGACGAATAAAGAAATGATGTGACATACAGGATATCTAATTTTCAAACTATGTTAAATTCTTACTACATCGTATAAAAACTTTGTTGTATAACACTTTCCCTCGCTTTATCACGTTAAAGCAGAATCGTATTATGCTATTGCTTGCTGTACAGACAGACCCGTTAATTTGTTCCTCGACCCCTGAAGGGGAGCAAGGAGAAGTGGGAATACGACCGTGGCGGTGTCAGGCGGCTGGAGCCAATTGGTTCAAATATCCACACGCGTGCTATCTATAAACGATGCAGAAATGTGTAATTATGCTTGTTACAATACGCATTGACATATTTAATTATATTCTTCATAGAAACGTGCAAATACAACATTGTAGAGCCTAATATAACTTATTGCTGGTCCAAGAAGGCGGGAAAAGAACGAATTATCTTTTAAAAATATATATCTTAAGAATCTAAGAAAAGTACTCAATTCATGTACGTGGAAAATGATTTTTCACCTTTTTGCTAAAAGAAACCATTTAATAAAGGAACACTGTCAAATTTTTAACTTGTCCGTGACAATATCTACTATACAATTTGCAAGATACAGCAGATTTATACGAAAGCCATTTTTATCAATCTACATCTTTTCCTTGCCAATATTGGTACATATTTTCGCTTTGTGAGCAATTTGTTTTATATAAAGATTTCAGATAAAATCTTTTCATACAAGTGTGCAATGTTTATGTTTAAATTTACAAAATTTTTACGTATAGTATAATAATGAAATTATAATAGGGAAAGAATGAAAGCAGAATAAAAATTATGGAAATATAGGCAAAAATGAGAAAATTACAGATATGCTCGCAAAATTATGCTTGAGGAGTATTCACATTGAGGGTGAAGGTATCTTACCGCTGAGCGATAAAGATTTACACAACCTTTTGTGTTTCATATGTGTTTCAGAATATCAAATTATTTAT
This sequence comes from Ampulex compressa, assembly GCA_038496175.1. NCBI lineage: Eukaryota > Metazoa > Arthropoda > Insecta > Hymenoptera > Ampulicidae > Ampulex > Ampulex compressa. The sequence continues at coordinate 22,195 of JBCFXI010002124.1, read as the reverse complement.
TTCTGCAGCAGTAACTATACTGTGCATTTCATGGCTTCTCCATTGTATGTTTTCATTAAAGTATATAATAGGTAAAAAACGGAAAAATCGAATCTCTCTCCTTATCAGGTTCACATGTCCCGCATCGTTTTTTTAACGGTAAACGGCATTAACCGTTATTATTTGACTAATTTAAAATTACAATGTCCATCATCCATTTAAATTATAATAAAAGGCTTCTAAAGAAAATTTTTAAAAAAGCATTCTTAGGGATAAATTATTTTCATCGTCGATTTTCATTTTTGGTAAAAAAAAACTGTTTTGAAATATGTTTACTAAACATTTCGTTTGAAAAATAAATTGCACGATTTATTAAAGAAATAAGTAACGATGCAACCCAAATAAAATCTTATTGATCTTTTGACAACTGTTAGATGACGCATTCATTCTCACACCTTCATTTTAAATTCTGATTGTTTTCTACAAAATCATAATAGATGTTTATAATGAATCCTTGCATGTTTACGAGGAAATTTAGATATAAATCTATAGGTGATAGACGGTGTAGAAGCACTTTTTAAGTTGAGTACCGCGACAAATTTCAGCTGTGACAGCTGCCGTACAATGGCGCACCTTCGATTGCGCAGAATCACCAAAAATTATCGCTGTCATGCATTACGTTTTATTTGTGTCGCGGTACAGTTTTTTGAACGCACAATTGTGCGCGCTCATTCTTTAAAATGCGGACCAAACTTATGATCATGTCATGAAATGTCTCCTTTAAGGAAGAACGCCAGACATAAGTTACATTTAATTACGTTTAATTGTATTGAATTAATCACTTTGTAAGTGATCCACACTCCTGGTACTACGTCAGATTATCCCTGAGATTAAGAAAAGCTATGACCTCTCATGGCTGTGTCATAATTGCTGCTAGTATAGGTCATCAGTGTTCTCTCATATCTCTATGAGATATGCTGTGATAACTTACGGAAGTACCTGATAATTCTCGTTACTTTGTAATTATATTTTATAATATATTAATGACAAATTTTTTATACCTGATATAGTGGATTTAATTCCTTTTTAGAATATTTACATAGCTTTGTATTGTAGACAATCAAGGAGTATATTAGAAACTACTGATCTGCCGAAATTACTTAATAAAAGTGTGTGGACAATAGTATGAGCAAAGTTGTGATTCTGCCACAATGATGAATGGCGAAGGCTCAAACAAAGACACTGTTGATGATTGTGGTCTACAACAGACAATATCTCAAGATTCTGAATATGACGATGCACTGGGTGTACCTGATTCATTAGAAATAACAATAAATGAGAATGGTGAACCAGTGGATATACAGAAATGTGAAAGTGAACAAACCGATAATAGAGGTAATTATCACTTGTCGTAATTAGCTTATGTTTATCTTTCATCTACACAATTTTATTAACTTTTCTGCATATCTCTAACAAGTGTTTAGTTTCAATAAGGATAATTTAAATTTGCACGTTATTACGATATATTTGTGCACCTTGTTATTTGTCCCATTGTCAGAGCACCTGGGTACAATACCTTTCTCCGTCGTACATGACTGCCCGAGAAAGTTTAAAAGGCAAAATCGGAATGTTTTTATCCCTGGTGAAGAAGTATATGTAAAAATAATAGACAACGAGCGCAGTGTGACGACCCATCCTTTAAATCCAAACCTATATACCATAGAATTTAGACATGGCCAATTCACATGGACTATTAAAAAACGATACAAACACATTCAGTATTTGCACAACCAATTAAAAATATTTCGTGCTAGCTTAAATATACCATTTCCGACTAAAACTCACAGGGAGAGGAGGAATAGTCTGAAAAGCTTGGGGGATACAAAACAGAAGCTAGGTAGAAAAGGTGCATTACCAAGGTATGTTTCATGAAATTAATTATCTCAAATGCAACCAAAAATTATATGAAAATACATAAAATCTTTTTTCTTAGATTTCCGAATAAACCAGATGTATTAGTCCCCTATGAGCAATTAAGTCATAGAAAATTAGTATTGGAAGATTATTTGTCTAATTTATTAAAAATTGATATTTACAAGCATCACCATGAAACAGTGTGTATTTATGCTTGTTTATTTTATACAAATTAACTTTCTACAAATTTGATAAAACAAAAATGGTAATAACATATGAATTTCTAGATCGCTTTCTTGGAGGTGTCGCACTTATCATTTATTGCAGACTTGGGAACGAAAGGGAAAGAAGGTATAGTCTTAAAACGCACAGGTTCAGGAAGCAAAGCAAGATGTAATTTTTGTGGTTGTTGCGAGAATACATGCTGCATTAAATGTAACCTTTTTTGCACATCATTATGTGGCAAATGGCACTCACGACACCTTATTGTTAAGGATACTTTTATAGTCTATATCAGGCCAGAAGACGGCACTGTAAAATCTGTGATTCTAATGGATAACGGTTTTGGTATTAGTTTTGGCTTATATACAACGGGCTTACGAAATGGTATGCAGATTGTAAACCTTAGTAGACACATATTAATTAAATGCTGGACTAGAAGGCAGGTCAAAGAATGGATGGATTTTATACAAGACATTAGTAATAAAGAAGGTAAATATCTGTAACATTGTTAAGTATTTTTAAGTTAAATATTCATCGTTAAGATATTTCTTAGATTTTTAAGTAAACTCTTACGTTATTTTAGGTAGAACATTTATTCAAACAAACCCACACAATTCATTTGCTCCTTATCGTTCATCAGTATCAGCAAATTGGTTTGTTGATGGTTCAAGTTATATGTCAACTGTGGCCGATGCATTAGAAAACGCCAAGGAAGAAATTTTTATTGCCGACTGGTGGCTCTCACCAGAAATTTACATGAAAAGGCCAGCAATTAACTCTGACTATTGGCGCTTAGACAAAATTTTAGAAAGAAAAGCTGTAAGTATTTTTAAGTATATAATATGACCATTGTTATATCAACTTTGATTTGAAATAGAATGAATTTAACAATTATTTATAACATCCCTATGCAAACAATAGAAATATGGTTTTCCTGGTAAGATTTATGTCGCAAACATTTATATAAATCTTTACTACAAGATAACAGTTATTTTTCTTTCAGCTTGAAGGCGTTAAGATATTTATACTCATATATAAGGAGGTAGAAGTTGCGCTTGGTATAAATAGTTTCTATAGTAAACAGCGATTGGTTGAAAAATGCCCAGAAAATATCAAAGTCTTAAGACACCCAGATCATGCACGAGTAGGTGTTTTTCTTTGGGCTCATCATGAAAAAATTGTGGTTGTTGATCAAAGTCTTGCATTTCTCGGTGGTATAGATTTATGCTATGGTAGATGGGACAATAATGAGCACAGACTAATTGATTTAGGTAGGTGACTGTAGAAGATATAGTTTTAGCTTTTAATGTTGACATATGTTTTTTGTTTTTAGGGTCAACGCACCATTCTAGTATTTACATTCCTTCTAAAGGTAAATTTACAAACACTAGCAGCAAAAGGGTTCCAATGTCAACCGAACGTAGGCATGTCCTCTTGTCATTAGCAATAGCAACAAATACAGTGGCCATGGCAACTACAAAATCTATTCCTGTATTGTAAGTTGCGATTTATTTAAATGACTGTATGTACAAACCAAAGTAGCATATATGCCAAGACTTTCATTGTACAGACCAATGGAAAAAAAATCAAGACCAACGAATTTACAACAATTAAGTCCAGGAGATTTTCTATTAATGCCCTTGCACGAAGTAGATACTGTGAAATGTGATACACCAGGTACACAGCGAAAAAACTTATTTGGAATGGCAAGGACAACAGTGGACAAAGTGAAACAAAATATTAAGATGAAGAGAAAGGAATTGTACAACATGATGTATAGTCCACATGAGGGGGATAGTGATGAAGAAGATGTTATTCAAAAGTATAGATATTTTGTAGTAACAATATATGAGAATACATGAAATGAATGTCCATTAAAATCATAACTCTGTTACAGTGAAAATATAATATTAACCCCACCAGATGGAGGGGAGGGAATGGTATACAGAGAAGAAGATGTATTTCCAGATTTAACGGGCGCCGCTAAGCTTTGGCTTGGGAAGGATTACACGAATTTTATTGTAAAAGATTTTAACGATCTAGCAAAACCCTACCAAGATTTAGTGGATAGAAGTACTACACCTAGAATGCCATGGCATGATATAGGCGTTATGGTACAAGGTGCAGCTGCTAGAGATGTTGCTAGACATTTTATCCAACGCTGGAATGCTGTTAAGGTACGAATACTCTTTTTTAATCAATAATCTATAGCATCTGGATACCTGCTAAAGTTTTACTTGTAGATGGAAAAAGCCAAAATCAATCCATGTTATCCATTTCTGCTGCCAAAATCGTATAATAGTTTTAAGACTTATTCGCCATTCATAGAGGAGGCTGCGAAATATAATGTGAAATGCCAAGTGCTGAGATCGGTTAGCTCTTGGTCTGCTGGTTTTCTAGATTCTGAAACTTTGGAACAGAGTATACAGGAAGCTTATATAAATGCTATTAGCAAAGCAGAAAGGTATAATTGTTATCCTATTCACCTTTTATACCTGACAATAATTTAACGCATTTTGGATTATAGGTATATTTATATAGAAAATCAGTTTTTTATAACACTTGCTTCTGTGGAACGTACTGCTGTTAAAAATCGTATAGGGGAGACATTACTGAAAAGAATTTTAAGGGCACATAGGGAAGGGGCAGTCTTTAAAGTATTCGTTGTTATGCCACTCTTACCAGGATTTGAAGGAGAAGTTGGAGGTCCAAGTGGAACCGCATTACATGCCATAACACATTGGAACTACGCTTCTATCTCACGGTACAGATTATTCCAGCATATGCATTATAGAAAATATCTTCTGTGCTATGTGAATCAGGTTACCTGATATGTGCCCATAATTATGAAAGTGGTCTAAATCAATATTTAACCAAAAATGAGTTTATCAGTTCTATCACGCCACATTATTTTAAATTAAATTAATTCAATGTAATTTTTACGATATTGTCAAAAATGAACCATTAGATAGTGGTTGTAATTTCAACATTACATAGAATTTATTTAGTGTTAATTATGAAGGTGGTCTAAGTCAAAAATTTAAAGAATATTGAAATGATAGACTACAATTTTTCGTATCTTTCTACGGAATGACCGTGATTTTGGGTTGATAGAAATGGAAATAAAAAAAGAAAATTGCTTATACAACCCTGAGCATTACTATAAATTAAAAGAAAAATGTAGAAGAAGAAATACATTTTCGGTAATACGAATGTCACAGCCGGATTTTATTTCAACAAAACCACTAGAAGAGTCTAACAACAAGAAGAGTAAAAAATACTGCGGGCGAATCTGTCTTTTGGATGCAAATTCAATGGATGAGATTCTTGAAAAATGAACCTTATAAAATGTTCTATTAAACTTCTTTAGATGATTCTAAATACCACGTTTTGGATCTTTCACCTGAAAAAGGAAGACCAAAAATATATGGAAATATTAACAAATATTAATAAATTATTTCCATTAAACACCACGTTAATATTAAAAATATTAATAAAACTATTTCCATTACACACCACCACTAGAGCAGTAACGGAAAAAAAACATAAAGATATTATGTATTTACTACCATACATTTCTCCAGTTTTTCAGAAACATTTTAAAAATCTTAAAAACTCATAATGGTAAAAGCCTAAATTGATAAAATGTTATGTTCATGAATTATTTCATTGATATTATTGTTTCTAATAAAACTCTTAGGTTTTTATTGCTTAGAGTCATTTATAGGACATTCAGTTAATTTTGAAAATGGTTTAAGTCAATTCGAACCTTAAAAATATTTTCATATGAAATTTACACAAAATTTCATATTTATAACAAATTTTCATTAATCAAGACTAATAAAATTCTAAATTAAACTGTTGCATATTCTAAAAATATTTTTTAATTTATTCAAATGCAATTTATTAAATATCTCGAAACAAGAAATATATGACTTAGATCACTTTCACAATTGTGGGCACATATAAAAAATTGATATCAAATACTACAATGCAAGAAAAATATCCGAAAATGTTCGTTGGTATTACAAAATTGGCACATAACATTATTAGCTGATATGTCTAACTGTTGTAACACTTTAGACACATCAGATATGTCAATTTAAATAAAATTATAGTAGATGTACTTAGAATCTTGAGAAAAAACGACATAATTAGAATGTCATTATTGTGTGTTTTCTCAACAGAGGCAAGGATGCTATCTTAAATCGATTGATAGAAGCAGGCATATCTGATCCTAGTGAATATATCACATTCCATGGGTTAAGAACTCACTCTATGTTAAACGGTACTATGGTGACAGAATTAATTTACGTTCATAGCAAATTGTTAATTGTGGACGATAATACGGTAATTTGTGGTTCAGCCAATATAAATGACCGAAGTATGATTGCTACAAGAGACAGCGAAATTGCAGTAATAATTCATGTAAGTTTAGTTTGAAAATTTTATAACAGGTAGAACGGTGCTGTAGAAGTATATATTTGTTCTTGAATAACAGGATCAAGAATTCGATGATGGACATATGAATGACATTCCATTCCCATGTGGAAAGTTTGCAGGCTCCTTAAGGAAACAATTATTCCGGGAGCATTTAGGGGTATTCAAGACTTACGAAAGAATACCATTAGCAGATATTATTAAACAGTCTTTCTACAGAGATGTGTGGTGTGCCAGAAGCAAACGCAACACAGAAATTTATGAGGAAGTCTTTCATTGCATACCAACTGATAAGGCCGTAACTTTTTCCATGTTAAAGCAATATCAAGATGATACTCCTCTTTCTGTCTCGGAACCATTGTTAGCACAAGAAATGTTAGAACAAATTAAAGTAAGGCCTATGGGATTTTTTATGTCAATTATGCGTTTGTCGGTTTATATATTGAAAATTATTCCAGGGTCACTTAGTGGATATGCCATTGAATTTCTTATGCAACGAGGATCTGAAGCCTGCTGCTGGCACTGTTGAAGGGATAATGCCAACTGCACTATGGACATAGATAATTAATACTTAATTTAAACACCTACTATTCAGTACTATAGGTCTGATGAGTTAATCCCCCTTTTTAAATGATTATGACATCTTTATTCGTAAATCCGTTCTGTTAAAACTCATTGGTATTACGCATTCTTTTCCTTGAAATTTTGTTTAACACAATTTAAATCACTGTCACAAGACCCTTAATCCTTCAAATGTTGGGTGATTTCAATCAAAACGATGATTATGGATGGAAAACTTTTTTGCATACTCTGTGATTTTTACTGGTTTTGAAAATATAAGGTACGAACATTTGCTCAACATATATACGAGTCCACAGTTTACACCGATATATTTGCCAACACTCATATGTGTTCACAATACTCAAAAGGTTGTTGAACGGATTACTACAAACTCCTTATGAATATCTCATTAATCATGTTGTGATGGCTACATTGCCCGTTGTTAAGGTCTTACAGTTTACTTGGTTCTGAATTTTTTTCAGTACCATAGATCTCTAAACTTCACAACAGGCTGATACATTGACTCTCTCTTCTAACCTTAATTTAGCTGACATATTTCAACTGGAAAAGGAAGGGCATGGTAAAAAAAAAATCTAATGGAAAGAAGAGTGTGATAGCATGAGTTTCAATAGAATTGTTGTGTAAATAAAAAGGTTACAATAATTTAAAAATAGGGAGTAATTCATCAGAGTTTGTATTTTAACTACATTTATTCTGTTGCCTACTACTCTGCCAAACACTAATACTTCTTTAATACTTCACTAATATTATACCGATATTTTAATCAAGATATAGGATATTTAAACATCACATACCCGGACAAAAAAAAAAACAATGATATTCTCGGGAATTATGAAAACTGTATGGTATTTTCTGGTATGGGTATAGATATAAAAATTTTTGGCAATGTAATAGATTAAAAACTACTGAGGATCATGCTGTTTATGAGATTATAAGCAATATTTTTCTAATTCGTAATTTATTGAAAATATTAGGAAAGAATTATGAATCTTTATACATTTAACTATGTGTTCATTGTAACACAAATGACCATAAACTTAGTACATTTTATTAACGTTATAATACGAGGCTTTAACTATCTGTGGGAAGATGATTGCCAATCTATACTTAATTCTTTTTTACCAGCCTTCTCAAAGATGCTAGCTGTAATGCAAGGGGAAAAATACCAAAACTATCACATATCATAAGATAAAGATATTATATACGTACATTCCAAAAACTCTACCTCTTACATAGAAATCAATTATTTAATGAAACTATTGAATATTAACTTTTATGTATATATTGTTATGTGCCTGATTGTATATCCTTTTAATCCTTGTTTCTGACACGTTATTTTTAAACAAATTGATATGCCTGCTATTCAAGATAGCCCATGATTTTATTATACAATGTATTTATAATAGCTTGCAATACATATAATAATTATTATAATTGCAATAAATTAAATTTAATTTCTTGTTAAACAGAAGTATTATTTTTGCCTGTGCATTTCATAAGTGCTGAAATTTAAGCGCATGGAAATTATAAACTAGCTTTGGAATAAAAGGCTAACGAACGCTTAATAAATGGTAAAAAAATAATCATTTTATAAAACGTTCTAAAAATTATTTAATGCGTTTACGCGTCAATCCAGAACTTTATTTCCACGACCTTTTATTAACCCTTCCAATAATGACTTATTAATTTTCTATCAAATAAAAATATAATTCTTCTTTTTTTTAAATTCATTTTTGACACCGACTGTTAAGGTCATTTGATTTAAAACCTACTGTTTAAGATGGGTTCTGAATCAGTAGAGCTACAGTTTTTTTTTTCATTTTGCTTTACTTTTTCCGTAAAATTTATGATTGTAGCACATAGTTAATTAAAATCTTTATGTAACAGTCAATTGAAAAAAAATGAAGTAAAACACATTTCTCTTAAAGTCAATAATAAACGACAAGAGAAGAAGACAGATACTCGTATATTAACCAGTTAACTGCGGCTTTTATCGCGGAACGTAAGGCAGGAATGAGACGCGGAAAAATTTTCATGGATGTACAGCAATATAAGGAAGGATTACATTTTTATTCGATAAGAAATTAGTTTTAGAAAAGTTTTTCTGCGAATGAGTTCTTATTGTAAATGATAACTTTTTATTTTACACTATGAGTATAAGGCTCAACCGTGCAAAAAGAAAATTGAGGACTGACGCGTATACACGTCGAACGCAGTTAACTGGTTAAATGTCTTAAATGAAAAAGATAAAAAGAACTAAATAATTTTTTAGTTTTGCTAAAAGAAAATCGTGTAAGAAGAAAACTGAATGTACAAATATGTATACTTTAGATATTTAAGCAGAGTTTCTGAGCTATTTCTAGGAATTATTGTTTAACCACTAAATGTTTGTCAGTAGAAAAATTCAGGCATCTAAATCATAAACACGGAATTTAGAAATCCTATGCGAGCTGGAAGACGTATGTAATGTGTTACATGCCTGTGCAGACAATAAGTTAAATACCAAATTGTGAATTTTTACGGTACACAAATCTATGCATTTTAAGTAAACTTGTAGAATTTTAATGCAAATATATTTCTTAAGACACGATGCTCCTATTCTGCTTGCTCTATAAATTATATTATATTAAGCTATGGTCCACAGCCATAGTTATTATCATTCTTAAGAATTATTATATTCCGTGTAACCGAAGAATGAACGCAGAAATGTATAATTACAGTTGTTGCAATACACATTACCATATTTAATTGTATTATTCATAGAAACTCGTAAATATAATATTATAGAGCCTAATATAACATTACTAGTCCAAGAAGGCGGGAAAAGAACGAATTATCTTTTAAAGTTGAAAAACGTCCTTTAAGAAGAAACTTTTGCATCAGAGTTATTATGTATGTATAATATGTTTATATAATATTATATAATATGTACGTAATATTTATCGACGATCATATATCCATGTATAAAGTAATACCCGCTTAGAGTTCTGCACTCCGGATCCGCGCGACAAATTGTAGCAAAATAAGGAAGCTCGGCAAGGATTGCGTGAGCTTTTGTTTGATCGGCACGTCGAAAACGAGAACGAGACACCGAATATGTATGAGGCGTTGAGAGCGAGAAAGAGGCGATAAGAGTGAATGAGTACATTAAGTGCGAGAAAGAGGCATCGAGAGTGAGTGAGACACATAGAAAGTAAGAGAGACGCGGTACGAACGAGCAAGATACATTGAGATGTCAGAAAGATGGGGGATTGGCGGGGACACTCGTTAGCTACACTACCGCACCATTCGTGAACTGAACGTCAGTTCTGCGGAGCTTCTTAATTTCTCCATACGAGGCCTCCAAAGTCAACTCGGAGTTTGCTTCTGACTTCTGCAGACCCTTAAGTTTCTCTGACGATTACGAAGACAGTCGATAGAGGTTGCTGGAGGATTGCTTGTGTCGCGTAGTTTTATCGGGCCATATGTCCCGTTGCATGTTTGACCGGAGTTTTAATGAGTGCCATTCTCTCAAATATGTACTAAGAAAACGAACAGACAAATCCAGGTACGGAGGTATCAAGAAGATTACCTATAGTTCGTAATTTATCAGTGATATATAATGACGTATTTAAAGACGTGGGAGGAGTTTGAAAAAGGAGCCGAGAGGTTATATCTCCAGGATCCGATGAAAGTGAGTTTTACTTGAATTATTATCCATAATATTTGTACTATCGTATTATTATATTTTAGAAATCTTTCTTAGTTCGAGGTCGTGTAATCGAATCTAGGTCTTTTATTCAGCTACTTGATGGTTTATAACCTACATATGCCAAGTCACATTGGGCGGCATGAGATGTCAATGTCAAGTCTAAATTGCAGAAAAATGTCTTGAATACGTCCTTATTTTTCTTTCTTTTTCTCAATCTTTTTTCTTCCGTCAAATATGTGTTTGTCAATGAGGAATACAACATTACAGCTAACTTATTTGTATTATTAAGAATAATCGTTTTGTTTGTGATCAGAATTTTTATTTGGAACACGACAACATTTAAGCATAATAAATATTGTATACAATTCATATCTATTTGTAAACTATGCATGTAAGATTACAACTTATTATCCCTTTATCGTAGGCTCGATACACAATGAAATACTGCCATAATAAAGGTGTTTTATATCTAAAACTTACAGACAATCGAACGGTGAGTCTTTGTGATACAGCATTTGATTAATAAGACTCCTAACATTTCCCTTTATATTACGTGCTACTAATCTATATTTACAGTGCCTACAATACAAAACGGAGATAGCACAAGATTTGAAGAAGATGGAAAAGTTTATCGGAAATCTAATGAGGCACATGGCATCGAAAGACAGCTAAAGGAAGGATTCATTGAAATTAGGCATATTTTTTAAATAACAAATAAAAACGCTCTGCATTTAATTCAGTGTACTTTATGTTCCATTTCATAAGAATCAGCGACTGGTGAGATTATAGATATTCAGTTAGATTGAGGTATAAAACTTTTTCGTAAATATACATTATGTGCACAATGGTCTGGTCTTTATTTATTTAAAGCTTCACGCTCATTTCGGGCGATTCCGCTGTCTCCTCGTCAGGGTTCTGAAACAAACAGTAAATGTAGTATATACATAGTAAAATGCACAGGTTCCACTAAATGGTTATAAATGTTCACAGCATAGTACTCGGTTGATATGCTGATCCATGATCATACTGTGCAGTACATGTAATGCGTTAATTGTTTGGAAACCAGTTCGTAGAAATCTAACTGTTAATATTTATTTGCCCAGCGTAAAATGCATGAGATATTAATGAAGCTGTGCATTGTTTAAATTACGTCCATTGGGGTATTTTGACCTCAACAAAGCAGAAAGCAATGAAAAGAAGCACTTACGATATAATGGGCTGAAGTACAGCGTCCAGAGTAGTATCAACAGGAGGGTAGATTTCTTGATTTGAAGACAGTTCATAGCGCACCTCTCCCCCTAATTGCAATTGCGTCTATACCAAAGAAAACTATTTTACTAATCTACTACTCGGAAAATCGTAGGATACAATGTGCTACGCGTAGTAAGAGCATTTCGTAACCAGGACAAAGAAGCGACTGTGGATAAACTAGGTATTTTTTTCTCCAACTGTCTGTGGAGTTAACTAAAAAAAATGGCAAGACAATTGAACAAAATGCTATAACTGGCGGAAAAAGAAAGTAAGAAACCTTAACCAGATTTATTTATAAAAGCATTTGGTAATTTTAGAAGGTGACCGACGGCAACTCTGTTCAGTGCATTGGTGTAAGTAATTCAGAATGACATTAATTTTCCGTTTATTCTCGAAAGCAGAAGCCGCTACGTGAAGCAGAGTGATACCCATTAGTTTTTGCTATCAGTGTCAGTATGTCGTTTCCTTTTGGAAGGACATTAACATTGAAACATAAAAAGTAATAGGCCTCACTCGGAACGTCAGTGCACCGTTAATTAAAAAAAAAAACTCTTGTTACAAAAGAAAGAAGAAAACAGAATACGTACTACACGAGTGGGTTTAGTGCTGTCGGCAGAGCTTGAGCAGCAGCTTGAAAATTCTTGCGGTGTGCTTTCCCCCAGCCCACTGTCCACATTACTGCCTATCAATATTCTGTTGTTACGAGTATAATAAAAATCCCTCCTCGCATTGCACTCGTTCCTAGCTTCGTGGTATTTAGTCTCGACTTGACATGGTCTCGTTGGTGGCAAGTTATAACTTCCCTCGCGACAATGCTGAATCATTCTTCTCTCCCTTTTGCCAACGGATCCGATCGTTCTGAAAGTGAATCCTTGACAGTCTTGGGTTTCAGGCAATTTGAGGGGATCCCCAATTGTATGCCATTCCGACATTGCAACGTTTATTTTAGTATGATACGCATGGACATGGTTAATCTATACACTACGAGCCTTAGATTTGCATTCCTTGACGGACATTTTCGTTTGCACCGACGTCAGTAATTGTGACTTATCCGATGTGGTTTCTACGAAAGGTTGGCGTAACGTTCGAAAGCGCGAAAGAGTATTCAGGTTGCGAACATAGTTCCGGGAGCCTTAGAGGAGTTTAAAATTCGATAGAAAACCGTTGAACGCATAGTTTTGGCTACGTCGTCGCTCACGATTACGTTTTGAAAAGAAACACTCTCTATAATTTGCACGATGCATTAAAACGATAAACACATACACACATACACACGGGTGGAAGGTGCCACGGTAAATTGGAATCCGGCTCGTGGCTCGCTTTGCCGCGGATTTTCCTTGGGGAAGAGTATAAGCGTGTGATCGAGGAGCGGGAGGGTACGCCAGCCAGGAAATAAATAAACAGGTGCGACAGGCTGGTTAATCTCGCTGATTTATTAAGGATCCGTCATGCTTCGAATAAATAATAGTCAGATTCATGCTTAAGTAGACGACGGTACATGCTTGAAATAAATAAAAAAAAAAACATGCAGAGGGGGTGGGTGGGTGGTTGGGGCTGGGGTTGTGGGTGGACTTTAAACAATGACTACGGATCCCGTCTCATCCTCCATTTGCGGAGGATGGCTGTGGATGCTGCAGGCCGTCTTGAGATCATCGTACCTAGGCAGGGACGACGAGTCTGCCTCATCCAACCGAGAATTGCTAGACTGTAGGGGACATTGCTGTACAGATTGCGATTGAACCACTGTATAGGGTATCTCTCGGCGCTGTTGATCGCTCATCCCGGTAGTATCGACTAGGCCAAACTCCAAGTGTCTGGAAAATTGTGCCATCGTTTCAATATACTCATTTTGGAAAATCCAAGGGATCCTTCACGTATGAAAGAACTCTCGGTTGATGATTGTTTATGGTTTGCTTTATGGACACGGTATTTGTTTCGCGTAGAATGTTTTATGAAGAAGTAGGGACCAACGATTTTTAGAGCTAATTGTGATATACGATCAAGGAATCAGTGCAAATGATTATTGACGTCTCAAAATGCTTAGTAAAAAGCTAAATAAGTAGTTTATTTGTGTACAACTGATACATATGAGATAGGTTTAAGATAGCCTGAAAAGTGTGGGAAATATATTATTCCGACGTTTGATTGCAAAGTATGGTTGCTATCAAATGTTTGATACTGTCTATGTTTACGTATTAGATTAATATAAGTTAATGAGTTACAAGAGATGTAATATGGATTTTGTGGACCATTATGTATATATAATTTGTTGCACTACATTTATTGTAACATTCCTTTCTTGACAGTCATTAAGAATTTGGTCTATTATTCCTCAAAATTAGTTTTAAAATTCACCATTGTGTCATATGTGCTTATTATATTTTGTATAATCATCAGGGTAAGATGCACGATCTAATAGCTTCGACTAAGCCCCTGGTTTTTTGTTCGTCTAACAAATTGAATGATTAATTAAATATTGTTTTACACGAAAAACAATAAATGCAATCCTTCATATTATACTTATTCCGTTATCTTGTCATCTTCTAATACAGCGATCAATATTTTATATGGTTGAAGAGAATGTTTACCGATTTTGTGAGATACTGTACTTATAAAATTGTGTTTAAAAAAAATCTTTAGTAATGTAATACCATAAAATATGTATATGTTGTACCTAGAATCAGGACATTTTTTGCATCTATGGTCTATTTTGTTCAGTTCAGAAAGTTTTCTTCTACATCTGTAACTTTTTTGCATACATTGTTTTTACTTCCGTACTCCTTCAAAAACAATGTTTTGAGGTTTTACGGTTCATTTGGTAACTCTCCTTATAAACAACTCATGTATAAAATCCATAAAATGTCTGTAAGTATTGATAGAATTAAGCTTGATTTGATGACATGATTCTATATAACATTTATGCTTGCGTAAAAGTCTAATTTGGCATTAATTATAAAAGATATTTTGGCATAACATTATGGCCAATTTCGCGTTGAACTTTAAATTTCTTTTTCTTTTTACAACTATCATATAAGCCGTTATACTCATTTTCTGAGTTGTATTTATGCTCTGAAATATGTATTATGTTCGTGCCTCTCAAATATCTCAGTAAACGATTTGTTATTTGAGGTTTTTGCTTGGATTTGTTTAGTTTTACTAGAGTATGTACATTTTTCTATTGATTGAGTCTATTTCGTAATACGCATTATATGCATTCTTCCTAAGCTGAAAACCTCAAAGCCCAGATTTTCTTACAGTGAAAGATTCCGTGCTAATTACAGCATGCTGTTTTTCGACTTCTCTGTACATATTATACATACATACATGCGCTGAATTACATTAATTATTCATCGTTAAATAATACAATTGACATACTTCCTAAGTTCATCCGGCAGTGGTTGCTTCTGAGAAGGGCTCCTATGTCTGCTTCTATGTCTCCTTCTAGGTTCAGTGTGACTTACCTACATAAAAATCGTTTAGCCATCAATATTATTATTGTACTTCAAAGAGCTTTGCTCCGAGACAATAATGTTGTAAATCTTTCTTCAACAAATGTAGCATGTAGTTTATATTACAATCAAAGGGTAGTAACCCAAGTAAAGAAATAGAGAAAAATGAAATAAAAAAAATCTATGATTTTATAAATACTTTTGTAATGCAATAAACATTATGAATACACGCCAAAAAAGAATATATAGCGAACATGTATAATAAAATCTAAGTTGACAAATTGAGTAAATAAGTAACTTATAAACTTTATAAACTATTTATAAACTGAGATTCTCTTTAATCCAACATTTCCTCAGTTTCTATCTAATTCTGTATCCAACAAACAGACAGAAAGGTGTGCTCATTTCTTTGATATTTGTGCATATTGATTAATAATTATTTATATGCTTGAGAGAGTTACGTAATGAAATGAACTTGCGGATAAAACGTTCCACAGGAGTTGAGCAGCGCGATAAAGAGTCACGAAGAAAAGTTGCATGAAAGGAGCGTAAGAAGCGAATCTGCGCTGAATGTGAGATAATTTTTAAAGCTTCTACACTTACGACAGCTCGTTGCACTCCTTCGCCTTTCCTCTTCTGCGCCTCACGCCACTGCGGTTCGGAGTCCACCAGCTCGTGCCTGCTTGAAACAGTTGAGCCGCGTACAATAAGAGTCTCACAAACAGCCGTCAAGAGTGAAGCTTAGCTCCTTAATTCAAAGAGCCGCGTATAATAAGCGCATCGTGCTCGCGCCAGACTCAAATCGCGGGATTTTCCTGGATCGTGATTACGGAACCAGTTCTGCTTATGCATTAACTTTTCATTGAAAATGCGAAGATACCCCTTGGAAATCTGCAGCCGAGGCGGGTGCTTCCCATGCGCATCGTCATTAAAATAATTATCACCTTACGCACTTTATGTATCCTACCGTGAGGGTATAATGAATACGGGGGATTTTTTCTCGTTGTTACGGGTCGATGAACTCTCTGCTCAAGACGTTCCGTGGTGTTATTTCGTTAACGCACGCCCTGCTGGGAAGTTCCCTACCCCGATTAATGAACTACAGCAGTCACCCGTGCAATATAAACTCGTATAACGTGATGAAGAGATTGAGATAATACTGTTACGACACGATAAACAAGATCGATAGGTTTTCACCCGCGACAGTTCTTGACATAGCGAATATATCTAATGTAATCAGAGGAGGTATGAAGAAATAAAGGCTTTGAGTACGTTAAAATCGGATAACGAATTAACAACTGGGGATTTCAATTTAACCGGGGCAATGATTCGAATAAAAAAGATCGATGAAAATAAAGTAAGTTATTTTTTTTATATATAATACGAGTCAGGATATTTGTATAATTAATAGAGACGTGCGATAAGGTGAAAATTACGAGTACCGGTACTCGGTTGGGGGTGGGTAGCATTTGTAAATAGTAGGGGTACGTGACAACTCGAAATCGGATTCGAGTTTTAAAAACGTTGGGAATCCTGAGACATATATCACGTGTATTTTCGAGCATCCAGTCTGACCCGCCTTGATATTTTCGGGTTTCCTCACACGTCTAGTAATTATTAGGTTTTATACAGTGCGTACACGTATTACACGAAACAAGGGTTGTGAAAAAAGTATCGAATTACATTTACCGGCAAAAGGAATAATTATATCTAAAAAGTAGAAATTTATCCAGTTTTAATGTTTAGTATACTTTTAGAATTCATAACTACAAATTTGATCATTATTAACAAAGTATGCCTCTAAAAGACTTAGTGCATCTAATATGTTTTCATTTAAGCGTGGTTTAAGCGCAGAAGATTCTTGTAGCAGAAAAAGCTTTTTCAGATTCCACGCCCGTTCCTCTATATTTCTGTTCATAGAAAGCTCCGACAACGAAAGGGTTTTCATTACAGTGTTTTTTATTCCCGTATTTTCTCACATCTGTGCAAAGAATGAATTCAACGGTCATATTGAGATTTGATCGATTGCTGACATGGTGAACGGATTAATAACAAAGTTTGCATATCTTCTGACTTTATATAAAATATACAACCCATGCAGAAAGAAACCCTTTTGTTGAAAATTATTTGAGGAATTTTTAAACATAATTACCGATAAATGTTATTCAATTTACCGATAATTATTAAAAGCATATTTCCATCGATTACCGGTACTAACATTGTTACACGGTATGTAGCTTTTGTACTAAAGAATCATACGAACTCTTAACGATATGAGATAATAGGTACGATGATGTAGTGATTGCAGACTTGGGTTTTTATATAGAAAATAGGAGATTTAAATCTCGCTAAATAATCTTCTGAATAATTTTCCATGTGACATGTATATCATAGTGTCGGTAATTCGGAATTCATCTTAAAAAACAAAATGCTAAATTAAATGACGCCAGCAGTTGGTATCGTAAAAAAGAAAAGAATAAGAATTGATCTTTAACACGTTGACGACGATGCTACATATTGCGTTTTTTGCCACTCGACGGCTTCATTAATCCATTATTTACCATTGTTCCTTTTTTGGGACGCTTATTTTTTATTTATTTCTACCTAGGCAATGAAACTCTTAGTTTTAATTATTCTATCTAAATGTTGTACCGATTGCTATAAAGGTTACAAACAGAATAAAAATATTTTTTCTTTAATTAGCTCACTGTAGGAAATTAATTAATTAGTGCCTTTCTTAGATTTGCACTTGGCTTTGGCATATAATGGGTTAATGATGCTTTGCTATACCGGGCGACACTATTTTCTCGTGATCAGTAACGGATTATAACTCGTTATCGATTGAGTGCTTAAATTAATAATAACTTTATCCCAACAGATAATTCTGAGCAATTCTGGAATAGTTCGCAAATTTAATTTGAGTTACTATCAGTATAACAAGTAACAGAAACAATCCATTAATATATTGAATAATAAGTAAGACTATAAAAAACAGTCGTTGGTATTTTTATATTTTTGAATTTTTACTCACGAAAAAATGGATCTCATGAACATAGAAATAAATAATTCGTCTCTTGAATGTGTAACTGCAGACCAGAAAAAAAGATAACACGATCTCTCTCATCCTCTTCGAACAAAAATGTTTTATATTTATAATTGCTAAACTGAATTTAAATAAATCTTATTATTGAATTGAATTTGAACAAAACAATCTTATCTTAATAAATTGACTTTAAATTCGTGAAATTACCAGTAAGTAAATTAACGTTGAACAATGTGAAAATGTTTTCTATTTACTAAAACCAATTTAACGAATTACATATTTGGTAATACATGCTGTCCGAGATCCGACAGGAATATGAGCCATTGATGTTACGCGCCCGCATTAACGTGTTAAGAGAAAAAAAAAATGACACTGTATGGATAATGTTGTCAGAGTATCTGAAAATCTCGTTACATCGTTACTTCGTTGGTTACATACCACGGAGATCATTGGATTATACGTACACCCAATTCTGTTTTTACACGAACTTCTTTTATACGATTTTGATTTAACGCGAATTAGGAAAGAAATTTAATTCCCCTTTTACACGATTTATTTTGATTTAACACAATCGACCCAAATTCTAAGAAGAAAATTTTGCTTTACTTTTATTTTTATAACTGCGACATTGGAGATATTCTTTTACACAAATTTTTTTTACACGTATTCTTCGAGAACGTATCTATCGCGTAAAAACAGAATTAGGTGTACCGTGAAAAGTGGTAATATCAGGCCAATGACTATTTCACCTTCATAACGATCTTAGTGCATGCATACACATTCCCACGACTAATCATATTCTTATCTTTAACTCGTTCGTTCGCGTAAAGTAAATTCTTAATATTAGAACTGTATTTTACTCAGCAAAGGTACACATTGTTCTGAGAGTCCATCGACTTATGAAGCGAGGGAAAAATCTCACGCTGGGTCGAAGGGTTCTACTTCTTCACAGAAATGATTTATCATGCAAAAATCAGTAATTCAAATTGCACGTAGCAGGCCTCGCACAGAATTTAGTTTCAATTGTGATTCCAGACTTTCTGTAGTAGAAAATTGTTTCATTTACCGAAATAAGTTTTTTTCGTCCTTTTTGCTGTAAGTTATTGAGAATTGACATCGTACATATCAATATGTAACGAGAAGTTTTTATGGATTCTAGTATGGAATCGATTCTTTTTTTTTAAAAAAAAGTTTGTATTCAAGGTAAAACTTCAGCTTCAAAAGAATTTGACGCATTCAAAATTTAATAGAAGAAAATATATTAAAGACGATTCCTATTATCGTGAATCATTGTATAATGGTGGAAAGTACCGTTTTGTAGAAAGATATGTTAAAAAGAATTAATATTATTGATCAAAACAATAGGAACTGCTTTTAGAAAAGTATTTTTAATTATTGATCTAAATTATAAGTAGCGAGTATGACAGTGAATCAATGCTTGAAGTAATTTAAAAAATGAGAAAAACTAACATTCCTTTACTTCTCCATGCGGTCTTTTTTGGAGTAGAGTTCAGCCGGTCGAATCGACATTATCGTATGGAAACAATACTTTTGGCCATTAATGCGTGGCTCAATGATGAAAGATTAATAATAATAATTAAAATTGAGAAAATTAAGAACATGAAATTAAGGTCGTGAGTGAACCGGAGATAAGAGAAAAAGGCATAGAAGAAAATCGGAATCTGGGGTAAGTGGACAGAGACCTTTTTCTTTTTTATGCCTTTTTCTCTTATATCCGGTTACTCACTCACTATCTTAATTACGTATTATTAATTTCTCCATTTTAATTATTATTATTAACCTTTAATTATCGAGCCACGGATTAGTGACCAAAATGATCGTGCCCACACGATAATGTCGATTCGATCGACTAAACTCTACCCAAAAAAGACCGGATCGAGAATTAAAAGGATAGCAGTGTGTGAATCGTTAAATATCGCTACGAGCGAGAGATGTTAGGAGCCCGAGAATAACAGATTTCTTATTAAATTGTAGATGTGCATTGTAGGTAAAATACGTATATACCAAAAATAAACGTTATATCCTCTAGAGTAGAGAATTTTTATTAGACGAAAAAAAACCATTTCGTTTCTCAGACTGTATTTCTGCGACACATTAATCGCTGATGCGAATCACAATCAATACGTGTCATAAAGAATCCAGCGCTGAATTAATCTACGAAGTGATCGCGCTGGTTTCTCTGGGGACACCGTCGTTGGTTATGAATGAATGAATCATACGTCCGAACGTATTATCAGAAATGAAATCGCAGGTAGAAGGAAGAAAGTCCGACGTTCCAGCGAGGAAAATCCTATTGTCTACTTAATAGCGGCAGGCGTTATTCCCCCATCGTCGATGCAAGCAATATGTAGCACACGTCACAAAGAGAGTCGTGTTCGATGAATACCGGTTCCGGTAGACCGTAACGAGAGCGAGGGTCTCTACGCGCGTTTGAGGTAACGAGAGTTTAAAGTAACAAGAGTAAGAATTGTACCTCGATGAACGAGCGCTCCTGTGCTTTCTGCGATGCTTCCGATGGCCCGATCTGGTGTCCGATCCCCTGGAAAGCTCGGATTCGCAATCGGAGTGTCGACTGTGCCTCCGATGGCTGTGACTATGACTTCTCCTACGATGACCGCCCCGACTGTGACTGTCCCCTGAACTTTGACTCTCTACGGAGCTGCTCCTGCGTTGGAGTCTGCTCAAGAGCTGCAATGCGTAATGCGTTGTATCGTAGAGTATATGGAACTTGTATAGAATACACGTATATAGAACTATATTGTGGGAATATGAAAATAGTTTGGCGTGAGAGGATATCAATATTTTGGGGTATAAGTGCGTGCGACGGAAGGAAGAGTGTTTGGGCTATGAGGCGATGAAGGAAGAGCGATTGGGACAGAGTGCATGGTTTAGTTTTGGGTGATGCATAGTTTTTTTGCGAACGCCTACGAGTGAGAGTGGGTGTGTGGAGAGTTACTGGAAGGGCGTAATCTAGTCGAGAAGAGAGGGTCGAAGAGAGCAGAGCAGAGTATAGAGTAAGGAGTCAGAGTCAGAGTACAGAGAATAGAGTTGGTTACAGAGAGTCATGGAGAGCAGAGCAGAGTTACAGAGCAGAGCATAGAGAACAGAGTAAAGAATCAGAGTTAGAGTACAGAGAATAGAGTTGGTTACAAAGAGTCATAGAGAGCAGAGCAAAGTTACAGAGCAGAGCATAGAGAACAGAGTAAAGGTTTAGAGTCAGAGAGCGAGAGTAAAGAGCTAGCGTATAGAATAAGACTGTAAAGACTGTATCGCAGCAATATTAATAAAGCATCTTTATTTATCAACATAAATTGCTGGCGAAAAATACTTGAACCCAATTATCGCCATGATCATTTCAAAACCGAAAATCTTCCCCCCATAATACCGCTTAGCTGCTTTCTCAAAAAGCACCGCAGGTATAGGTTCTTTCCCTTTTTAACCCTTTGGGTACTCGTATGGAATGCAGCGTTGTGTCGGACATGACTCTTTTTTTTTTTTTTTTTTTTTTTTAATTCATTTTTCGGCACCGACTGCTAAGGTCATATGGCCTAGGACCTACTGTTTAAGGTGGATTCCGAACCACCAGAGCTACGGTATACATAT
>JBCFXI010002123.1:0-30354 GCA_038496175.1 Ampulex compressa | reverse complement strand
ACTCCGGTGGCCCATAGATATGGTTCACCAGCTAGGCTTTGTTCCTTAATCCTTTGCAAAGTATCTATTGTTAGGTTATTCTGGGCCCGTCGAACGTTCTCGCGCGTTCTCTGGCTGTTTCGTTCCTTTTTTCGCTTCGTCTCTTTCCTCCTTCAATAAGCATAGGGCCGGTGTATGTCACAACAATAAGTTCACGGTAGTGATATGTTAGAATTATGTAAAATGTTTTTCTAAATTAAATTACGAAACAAAGGGTGAATAAACAATATATCATCATTTTCAATCACTTTGTTCTATATTCTGTAAACTATACGCTGCCAATAAATGCCACTGTCTGTAACGTAGAACATTACTCTGGATGTAGTTACTTATTAGTCCCTCAAATCTGCTATCCTCAAAGGGTTTTGGGCGCGGAGGGGGATGGATGGTGGGGAGCAACAGGAAGGCAAATAACGGCGATCATAGGTGAAAGAGCTCGTAACTTTACAGCCGGTGTGTGAACTCGGCTAACACGCCATTATGATGAAGTGAAGTAGGCCGACCTGTGAGAATCGTTCGTGGGATATTGCACACCTAATGCAGAACTAAATTTCCTCTCCTTCCTGCTCTTACGTGGATGCAATAGCATTTTCGTCTATCCACCAACATAGGTTGTTGTACATCTATCGAAATGACCATGTCACCGTTTCGTTCCCCTACCTTGTGGGATGAACTTTTGTATATTTTGCTTATTTTGTATTCTAATATCCATATGACGTGCGGTGCATATGAGTACTTCTAGTATGCCTTGTATACATGTATTTATAATATGCATAACGTACAGTTTATTTGCAATAGATAATATATCATTTATACGTGGTTTAGTATTTATAATATAGAAAATACAATATATTTTACACGGTATACATTGGCATTTGTTATACAGCACATATGTATTTCATATTTCCAATATGTACCATAGACTGTATCATATATTGAGAATTACTATATGTTTCATATTTTTTATATACAACGCTTAAGTAAACCTCATATTTTATATTTGTATTGCATATGCCGCATAGTACATTTGGTATTGCTAATATATGAGATACAGTATTTATTGATCATTTTAATGTACAACATATATGTGTGTGACTACATTTCTTTATAATGAAGCACGATAAAATATTCGATCATGCCTACCGTTGTAAATGAACATCTGGCAGTGGTTGACAACATGCGAGTTGCGCGAAAATCTTTATGCAGGATGGTTGTGGGACAAATTTGATATTGCGAATTTTCCATTGTGTTCCTTGCATTCCTTGTGTTTCGTGTTAGACTTCTAGTTTGTGCTTCTACTGCGTCCGCATGATTTTCCCAGAAAGCACTCTCATAAGCTCAGATCTGTCGGGTTGGATGCGTTAGCTTATATTAAAAATTTTGGGAGTATATGGTTTGTGTATTGGATTTAACATTTAACGTATTGGATGACTATCAATTATTTCTACATCATATTTGCGTTCATGGGGTAAGTTTTCTTGATATGCAAAATGACATTATGTTTACAGTTATGAACTCTGTGCTGAACTCTGTGCTGTTATGAACTCTCCTCTGTGTTAAAAGAGAATAAACGCGCTCGTAAATATTATAAATAATTAGCACTCATGGCTATTTCCGATTCATTTACAACGTTGAATGCTCGTAAATAATTCAAATTAATTTTACGTTAAATATGTTAACCCTTTGCGCTCCAAAGAGTTTTATTTCTTTCGCGAACAGGAATCCAGATTCGAATTTATGTTCGAGTTCTATTGCAAAGTATACATCCTACTATCGATGGAATGTTCGAAAGAGGTTTTTGTTCGGAAGGGACAAACAAGAGAGTCGGGGATTTATTAGATTCGGGTGTATGAAAGTTGCAAATTATCGGTTTGAAAAATATGCTGTCGGGCGACACTCGACATAGGAGCGCAAAGGGTTAAGGATCCTTACTAATCAGACATTCTTCCTCCTTTTGGTAAGTATTCTTTTACGTGTCGCTTCTTATTTTTATGCCACTTTGTGTAATGCAGAACCAGACTTCATACTTCGTATTTGTAACATGGTTTGTATAGTAAATCACTATACTATAAGATAATTTTGTATTATGATACGCGTATAGAGTGAAAGGCCGATAATCCATTAATTTCATACGATATATCATTTTACTTTGACAAACACTAAAAAGGTTTATGAATTTTAAAATATCCATTTTTCAACCTATGTTTATTAGAACTGTATTTCATAGTTCGGCGAATTCATTTAACCTTAGAATTCAATTTCTAAGGTAGCTACGCCATCTTTATAGCGGTACATTTTTAAAATAAGCACGGGAAACAACGTCATAGCATAATTAATCTGTTTTCAAGTCATCAACTAAAATGATTAAACCAGATTTTAGAAGCTGGGAAACAAACTCGCACTCCTTTGAACGAAATGTACTCTTCTTTTACGATCTATGAAATAATATTACCTTAACACTTTGCACTCGAAGAATATGTTTAGACGTCCTTCCTCAAAGTCAATAGTTACAAATAGAATTATGTAACTTTTCATGATAAATAATACATGATGAATAAACATCTGATTATAATTGCAAGGAATAGTTCAATATTTTATTAAAATAAAAGTCATTTAAGTAATTCCAACAATATTTTATTTACCATTTCTTATTTGAAAATCACAGATTAACCCTTATTTGGATGCATGTGGAAAACAAATAATACGTAGTTTTTAGTTTTCCAGTATCTTTGTACTCTGTACATACAATGAAAACTTCTCGAAATCAATGACGTTATTAGTTATAAATACATACTTTATATAAATATAACTTCTTTAATCTTAAGCTTGTTTATCAACAAATACTTCTATTAATTTCTGTATAGCTTTGAATGTACTCTTTTTCGAAACCAGCTGTTCAAACATTTATTTCATTTAGGCATATTGATCTCAATTCCTATAAGATTGTTAAATAATCAATATAACACGAAAATAATGATGAAAATGTTCTATATATAACAACTGATTTTATTATTAGGAATAATCTCATTTAAATTATATTCAAATAACAATTTTTTTCTCTTCACTTGAATTCATAAAAAAATGAATAACTCTTTCCATGAATAATTATTTATCTGGTACAGCCGCTCTGTCCGCCGTGATATCCCCGCTGTACGAGGTACCGAGCCGATAATGCGCGCAAAGCACATAATCAATCCTCTTTGCAGAGAAACAACAATGTTTCTTGTAACAAGTGTTAATTCTATTAATGATATAACTAACACTTATATAAGATTATATACAAAATTATATACAGAATAATACATGTCATCACATGGATGCAGGATGTATTCAACGCTCGTACCGAAAGGGTTAAATAAAAAGGTATCGAAATAATTTTCATCTATATATATTATGAGACTATTACAGCACAACTGAAAGTTACTATGGCGATCATTCGTAAAATATGAAAATGAGGGGATTTGGACGGTGCCAAATTCAAAAGGCTATACGTTACAGGCTATCAGAAATTCATATTCACGAAACAATCCATTCACAGCTTTCCCGCTGGATGAAAAACGTGCTGCGTAGTGACGAATGTATGCTTCGAAAATCATGAGCAAATCTATTACTTGCAATATTTAATAAAACTAATTCAGACTTGCAGTATGCGGTGTATAAGGTTTTTAAGCCGCGATACCTATCTGTGACAGGGATAACCTACCCGCCCCGCAGAAAAGAAGGGAAAATCCTTAAACACGGTCATGGAGTAGGGCGGCGAATTAAATGTAATTATAAGACAGTCTACACTAAGCATAAGTTTTGTTTTAAGTATTTAATAACAATAACTGCCTGATAATATTAAATACATTTTTAATACATTTAAAATTTCACTATGAAATTTAGGTGTACAGTTTTTTTTTGATTTTGCAACTATTGGCAGACTCCTTTATAGAGCATTTTACATCATCTTTTTAGTTCAATAACTCATAAAGTTCACCTAGAAAAAATTGATAAATACAACGTTTATATGCATAGTAAATGTAGATTGATGGGATAAATTTATGAATGTAAAAGATTCGCTAACTCAAATAAAGAATGCAAGCCCTACTACAACGTCCCGAAGTTTCGACAAGCCGTTCAAATACAATGCATCATGAAATTCGGGTCAAAACTGCATAAAAATGCAATTGTAGTTTTTTTTATAACAGTTCGAACATAATAACCTGGTTATTTTTAACTAATTTTATCTTTATTTATGTCTTCGTATCGATTGCTTATGATAACAATAACTAGTTAATAGCATTATCTATAGTTATAATAGTCATATTTTACAGTAAATACCTGACAAAATAGTTTTTAAATATAAATCAGTTTTATTAGGTCATTACACGTGCAGCTACCGGTTTTACGATATAAACGTTCTGAAGCGCTATTGTGTATAAATATGTTTGTCTATAAATGTTTGAGATATTAACAGTAACTTTATATAATAACAATTTAATTTTAAATTGATAAATAATAATACATTTTTTCATACAGTTACATTTACAATCAAATTTGTTATAATATTTAAATGCATTTTTATTTGAATTTTTATTTGAAAGTTTATACAAATTATTTACAGTTTATTAAGAGTTCATGTAAAAACTATAAGTAATTATTAGTTATTTGAACAATTATAAATACCTTATTTGCGGTAAGAAAATTAATTGTTATATCAAAACAAAACTTTTATTAATAACTGTTAAATTGTAAATAACATAATGTATAAATAACTGTTAAAAAACTGACTTCTAAATAGCTTATTTTGAAAGAGATTAGTTTTAAAGGCAAACAAGAAGTACAAACGATCTGTTAAGTATCAAAGTTGGCGCCATAAAAATTAATTGTTGAATGTGGATGAAACTCGATAATCATTAAAATATCTGGGAAACCAGACAGCAGGGAGATAAGACGGCGCATAGTATCAAAGAAATTATATTTCTAACTAATAGCGATGTTAATTTTCTAATATTTTCCTTATGATAATCATATTACATAAGTGTATCAAAAACTATTTATTATTTGTTTTCTACGTATATCTAAATAATAATAAAAATTTTACTTGCAAATAAGACATATTAAATTTATTGTGTTTCATCCTGTTTAAGTAACCTACATTCCAAAAATTAATTTAGTTATTATTTAGAGTTACAATCATATGTTTTTGTACTATTCATTGTTAATTATATTAATACAAACTTGATCAACTCTATCGCAACGACGGTATATCGACTGTCTACTGATAATAGTAGTATAACTGCATATGACAAGGACGGTATTATGAACTCTTCCACGACTAGTACCTCTCTCGTCGTGTTTTATAGCTTGACAGTCATAAAGCCCTAAAAGTGCCTTGTCGTACATACCCACGCACATACATCCATAGACAGAATAAATACCTTCTTTGTGCTTCACGTAAAATCCAGATTGAACCAAACAAAAAATGTTTTCCTGGATAAAGTTCTTCCTTTTTAATCTTATACGCATCTCGCGATTTTTTCGATTTTCGAATTTGGATTACAACAAATACTACGTAGTTTAAAGCATGTTCTGATTGAAATCGTCACATGTTTTCTCTGCAGATCTAGACACTAAATTATTTATTATATACGAGTAGTAATTCTTAGTTCAAATCGATAATTTCTAGTCTTGCAAATTCTGTTTCATCCATCAATCTGGGAATCCGCATTAAGCCGGATTCTTTTTTCTTTATAGCCGATAATCACATTTGGCAATCTTTGTAGAAGTACATTGAACTTCAAAATTAAATATGGTTCCAAATAGCGGTTACGGCGGAGCATAGCTTAAAATTTGGTGGCACATTTTCTCAAGCAACTTGTAGGTAAGAATTGAATGTGTCGAACGAATGCGAGGAAAATAATAAAGCTGAGAACAGAAGCGGTTTGTCATGTCGATTATGCTTGAAAACCATGAGCGATGAGAGAAATGGAATTCACGCAGCTGTTATGTATGTATGTAAGTATGTAAGTACGCGATACGACTCTCGTAATACCCACAGCCCACTTACCTACATCGACAATCTCGTACATCTTTCCCATCTGGAAACGGGATCTCCTCGATTCTCTTAGTTTTGTCCCACCGCACAGTGATTTGGAATGCGAAAATCGGGGCTAAAATCCACGATACAAAATGTGTTTCAATGAATTTTTATTTACTCTATATTGAAGTCCAAAGTTGAAGAATAATAAAACGTAGGTACTTGGCTCTGCGTGCTTTATAACCTGTGGTGTCCTCCTGATTTTGCTCGTAACCGACATCACATGCTGTCCCAATACTTTCTTTAATAAAATATTTTCCGAACAGCACTAGTATGGTAAAAACTTAGTTGCGATATTCGTTTTATTTGCTATGGACTTTCCATCAAAAGGTAAATTCTCCAATAATATTAATAATATTATTCCAAACTATACGGTAGTAAGAGGATATTCATTTGCTCAATAAAATTGTTTACGTTAAAATAAACTTATCCGATGAGGATTTGAATTCAGTATTGTCGGGTAACGGCATAACCGACCCTAATTTTGTACCGGAATAAAACGTCAATCACAAATGTAGCAAGGAGAGTCGATCTCGGTTCGAGCTTCAAATGTTAGACTCGACGCTTTTATAATATCAATGTACAATGTATGGTTGTGCAATTCAGAATAAACTGTTTTAATTGTTGAGTTATTGAATTCACGCGCAGTTCTTACATCTATCTCTTTCGGCCTCTACAGTATCAATTTATAACCTTAAATATTCTTAATATACTGTAAAAAATTTAGTTGCTATTACATGTAACTTATTACTTTATAAACTTCAAAAATTAAATTTGATTTTATATTCGCTATAGGTTACCTAAATATTCCCAGAATACTATAATTCGTACAGATACGATAGTACAGCGGACATAGGCTCGAACTTCTACGCAGGAGACCCGAGTTCAAATCCCACCCATCACCTCTAGATTTTTCCATGCGATATGCATACTATAGCTCTGGTACTTCAAAATTCATTTTGAAAGAGTGGGTCCTAGGTGAAATGACTTTAGCAGTGGGTGTCAAAAATTAATTAAAAAAAAAAAATTGATTTAACTGATTTTGCTATTCTTTCGCGTATACCATTTTATTTTATAGCATTTTGACTTTAAATTTGTTGCTAATAATCTCATAAATTACGATATACTAATTTTATACAAATTAATATATGCGTTTATATTTTGAGAGTTCAATTGAATTTGAATTGTTAGTTGTATGTTGAATTTTCTTGTAAAGATAATTTACTGTAATATATTGTACTATATGTCACTTACTTCATATTACGCGAATTAAAACTATTATTTTGAAGGGCATGGATTTACAATATCTCAGTAAAGAGGTGGTAGGGTTCAAGTATTTCTTCGCCAGCGAGGTGCGTTGATAAATAAACGTTCTTTATTATTATTGATACGATACAAGTAATTTACATCTGCTCTGGCACACTAACACTTTGTTCTCTGAATCTGAGCTCTTACTCTATGGTATAACTCTAGTCTAATTCCGATTCTATTCTGTGCTCTGTAGTTCATGACTCCTTGCTCTCTTCTGGGTTACGCCCTCTGTCCCTACGATCTTTTCACGTACTCCCTCTCATTCGTACACATTCGCGCAACCATCATTCACGTACATTCTTCAAAATCATGCGTCACCCAAAACTAAACCAAGCATTCCTTCCCAAACGTTGTACTTTCGCTCTTTTATAGCCGAAACATTTTTCCTTTGGTCACACGTACTTATACTCTTTAACATATTTATTTATTTTCACACTGAACTATTTTTACACTCTCACAATTTCAGATGTTTTATTTTTTAAATAAACCCTTTTTCTAATGTAATCAAGTCAGTAATATAATAAAATGAGTTCTAGAAGAAGTATTAAATACATAAATATATTTACAATCATGCCGTATTTTAATTGATTTCATTTTAATTGTAAAAACTAACCAATATGTTAAAAAAAATATTAGACATAAAAGTGAAATATTTAGAATTATTTTGTATTATAGCATTTAGAATTATTAAATTTCTTCTTAAAACAGCTGCGTTGCGTATTCCAATATGCACACGCATCACGCGCTTAAAAGAAAAAATGCAATTAGGTCATTTGAAAAAAGAATTTTTTTTGCCGAAAAATATTAATACAACCATGCAAGAATATGAAATCAAAGTTGTGAAATGAATTTGGAAAAATTCAGGAAGATACAGCCTCCGAGCGTGACATGTCTGTATTATGGCGTCGAGGCTTTATTTTACGCAGCAGGTATTTTAAATTCATATGGTGATAATTTTCTAAGTGGTAAAAGTTAATATATCGATACGACATAAGAGAATGGGCACTCGGTAGAAAAAGGTAACTGGCGAATACCTTGATAAAAAAACTGACTACTTACTATGGTTTAGCTATCCAAAAGAATGTGAATAATGTTGAAAATATGAATATGATATGATATGATGGTATTTTATTAACATTTGTAGTGTACGAAAGAACATTAATGGCATGAATACTACTCGGCGGGCGAAGACAGTTGGTACAGGTGGCAGAAGTGTAAAGATATGAGAAAAAGTTTGAATTTGTTTAAGAATCTTTCTCTATTTGATTCAACATTCCAGAAGAGTTATGAACGGAAGAGTTACTCTGGAAAAGCTTGGGCTGAGACATGCAGAATGCAAATGAAAGTTCCACCGTCTGGTGCTTCGCTCCAAAAGATCTAAATTCTAGAATTACAAATAGTTGAAAAAGCATCATATATTGCGTCCAAACTCTTTAATGAATGTTATACAATACTTTTATTTCGTATGCAGAAGCTAGCAATAATTGTCAGAAGTCGGCGTACGCTGACGACACGAAGGAGAGCAGCACTTTATCCAACGAGAAGGTTCATACAGCACGCAGAGAGGTCCTAATCGAACAAAATAAATTCTAGGAGGAAGCTGAAGAACTAATATATAATCCTGGAATTGCCGATCAGCTGGTAAGATGTTATTCACTTTTCACGTCTTTCTTTCACACACGACACTTTCACGTCAAACTTTAAATGCGTTTTTCTCAAAACAACATTTCTAAAAATGGTTGAAACTCTCACTTGAAAACTATTTAACGGGTTTTGATGAAACTTTTACCATAATTGTATAACATTATTACTTTATATATAAATCTAATTTTTTAAAAAAATCATTTTAAAAAGTACTTTTTTAAGGCTAAACAGTGAAAAGAAAAGGTCAAAACCTAATTTTTCATGTTCAAAGACGTATTTTCGCTTTAATAGGTTTACACAGAAACTACGCATATTAATAATGAGATTTTTTTAACAGTTTGTTTTAAATAGATGCAAAGGAGTGTAAAACTTCTGCCGATTTTCAACTCGTACGCGTACCTGTCAGAAAGATGTGGTGACAAGTCGGGCATTTTATTTTAATATGTAATAAATAAATATGTTTTACTAGCTTTTGTTTTGAAAAAAATTCCAAAAAGTCATGCACTTTTTAGGCTTTTAATTGTATTTACTAATTGTACTTCACTCATAAGAGTTATCTCAATGTACCTTTTTAAGCAGTTTCTGCGTTACACCTACGCCTATCTTATCTAAATCAGACCCTGCAAAACACGCGATGGGGCACAGCAATGCGGTATTTCTTTGCACGTTGTTCTCTGCGTGACTTCTTTAAAAAGAATTTATGGCTTCACATATAATTTTTTCAATTTAACCTGTTTTTAATTTAACAGCTTATTAACACATCGAAATGAATTTGCCGATAAAAATCAGACCAAACACGATATAATTACACCCATATTTACTTATCTGATATTTCTTTTACAACTCGGTTTCTATTAATATCGTCTCGAACGCGTTAAAAAAAAACGGAGTTACTAGTCCACGGACTGTTATTTTTCTGACCAATACGATTCGTGTTCTGGTGACTGCCAACTTATTAACTGTAGACTATACTGTGCAGATTTGAATATCTGCATTATGTCGGATATATCGTATTTTTTAATCCCTAGAAATTACTTCTTCGATATCTAGATAGAATCATATTGGGCTAAAGAGATTAAGTTTAAGGTTTTAGTTGGCCCTTTAAGCAGGATAGATACCTTGATTCAACGAGTTTTGTTTATGAATAATTGATTTTCACATTATAATCGCCAATTATCGAAAAGCGTTATAATTTGAGAAATAATTGCCTAAGAAATATCCAATGGAACAACGTGCACAGCGAGTACGTCTAGTATTCAAACATTGGCATAGCCACAAAACACAAAGTTAGCTATTAACACGTTGCTTGCCATGAGGGTCACCGGTGACGGGCACTCGACTTGGTTACATCGCCGTGGGGGCCACCGGTGACCGGTGAGGCAGCAAATAATAAAAGTACATAATTAGAGTAAATATTGATACTGATCAATTGTTTAATAATACCCTTATTACTGTGACGGTTTGAAGAAATTAATGCAATATAAAACATACAAAAATAATTTTATTAGTACCTGAAAAATATACATATTAGCAGTGCATATTGCGATGAGTCAGATTGAAACACTCAAGGCAAAGAAAAGGTAAATCAACGGAATCGGAAGAATATGTCACCACTTTTTTAGTAGAACTCTTTGCTCTAGTTCTTCTTAGCTGCTTTGATTTTCTTTTGTAGCACACCTTACAAAATCGCCCTACATTTCGTGCATTTCCCGGCATTTTTAAAAATTCATGACGAGGTCTTTTCCGTACGCAATTTATTGGAGAAATACAATCATTACCAGAGTATTTCATTAAATATATTGCTAATTTTACCTAAAAATTATCCTAAAATTAGGAATTGCAATATTTTTCCGAGTTACTTGTTTGAATAACACTATTGAATTTACAATACAAGTATTTAGTAAAAGCTCTATTGCCAGTTTCCTGTACCATTTTATAGTTCTACGCAGTGGAGAGCTATAAGCAATCGTTTGATCAGATTAGTCGACTGAAGATTTTCCTAAATTATATTTAACTACCATTTTTGGCTTTATTTTTGAACAGTTTCTTTACTGTAAAGTTCCCATTTCTGCTGAATGTTTTGTAGATAGCATAAACACATCTCTTTTATATTCCCATTTTAAAACTGTTACTCCATTTTTATTTTCTCACGCGATAACATCACCACGTTTTAATTTTTAGGACACTACTTCTTTTGGAGTGCTCTGTTGATTTTTTCGTAGGGTACCCAATAAATGTGTATGCATATTAATTAATTTTTCCGCCAGGTCAACTCTTGTCTACCAATTATCTGTGCAGATAGTGTGGCCTTTGCTTAAAATTGTGTACCTGCTTTATGATCAAGCAGCGCGTTTGAACAACAATCGTAAAAATTGTCTACAGCGCCGTGGGGCACCCCGGTAACCCTCAGCAATAAAAATGCTTCAAGCAGAGTTTTATAACTCACTTTATTTGCTGCAAATAATATTTCAACCTAATATGTATCGCATAATGAAAAATTCACGTTGGCGCCTTGGGCAAACCATGGAAAATGCGCCTGGCAGTCAACGTGTTAAGATAATAAATTCATATTCTTACATACTTCTCAAGATGACGACAAAGGCCGACTCTCGGTGAAAGAGACAAAGGAAATAGAAGGGCAAAGTATATACTAAACTAATCAGGGTTTGTCACTCGGCCAACCGCTAAGTGTCAATAATTCCAAAACCCGCCTCAGATTATCAGCCCACGGATTTCGATGTAAGGGAACTGCATGATTTACTATCATATAGAAACGCTTTAGACGCCATTCTAGTATACGAAAGAAAATATATGGCGTTCGTATATTTCACAGAAGGATGCGAAGAACGCTAAATATAATCGCACGATATCAGATCTTTGGTTAAATACAATAAATGATTTTATAGAGCATCTTTGAAATATTTACGAAACGCGAGAAATAGTTTACAAGACTCAAGGAAAATTAATGTATACTTCACCAAAACTAGAAAAAAGTGTCATTACTTACGTGATCATGGTAAAAGAAAAATAAAGAAGCAAAAACGATATCTTCCAGTTTTAGAGATATGACCGAGAAAATTATTATAAATGGCTTTATGCGGGGCCTAAAGTCTGTAATTGCGAGTAGAATTACACAGTACAAAACGCTAAATGAGAATACAAATCCTGTTACTGATAAAGAAAATCATTTAAAAACGATAAGCAATACCCGTGAAATTGCGAATAATTAGGATCCCATATTAGCCATGACAGGTATGCACAGCAAGAGCTATACAAATAGAACAATTACTATGTCAGATCTGCAATAAGATGGATTATATATCGATAGTCGCTAAGAAGAATATTTAACACGAAATCATAGCCCATATCTTCCATACACTTACATGCAAAACAATCGAAATGATCAGCATTAAAGCTATTCGCATATTTTGAAGAATAGTTCGTGGAACTACGAGATGTAAAATATAAATCAACGACCACCAGATTTTTCCCTTAAGTATTCAATTCCGCCTCCTTACAAGATACCTGAAGCAGCTTATTCGCCGAAATATAGGTCAATAGACGCGTTAGCTATCAACAACGTACCGTGCAAGCAAAAAAGCACAGACGAAGACAAAGGTACAATTACGAAAATTTTACAAAATCGAGAAACAAGACTCGCTGTTTTCATTAGGCTATAGTAGCAATAGTAGAGCGTATGTCATATCGACATTCCCATTAAAACAAAGATCTACCAAAAGTGATGTTACGGGAAGAAAAAAAGTTTTCTTTTATGGAGGCTTTATGGAGCGGCATTGCTCCTTCGCAACGCTCCTTACCGCAAGTATAAATAGCAATATCTATAAAATTGTTTATCGCCGGTTGGTGTTTGTTTGGTGAAGGACAGATTTTGGGTGTTGGTGTACTAATCGTACAGCGCGTGCGATGGACGGAGTCGTGTCATTTCTCGCTATTAAGTGCTGTATTGGAGTATAGAAGTGTTTGAACTTCTCCACATTTCAGTGTGTATACCTTCTGTACGCTCGTTGTTCGACGTGTCAAAGATGCGTCGTTTTGGTGGTTCACTGTAGTGCTGCTGTTGAATTTTCTGGTCTACCGTAACTTAGTCAGCATCGTAGGTTGTGGCCAGTGGAGACATACTCCAGGAGTATCGAGAAGACTAGTTGTCGCGATCATTAGCTCCTCTTAGTTTGCCCGTCACAGAATGTTTCTGCTGCAATCCTATCCGGTTCTGGGTGTCTGCTATTGCGCGATTCAGGGCAATATGTTTTTTCTGTCGGTTCCAAGCATAGTTTGTCTGTTATCGCATACGATGTTTATTTGGTCGATGCTGTTTCGGGGTCAGAATATGTCTTGTAGTTTGTTGTTGTGCTGAGCGTGTCCTGCTCATGTTGATGGTGTGATACGGCTGTAGTTGTGATGCTACGCACTTTTTGCTCTTGCGATCTTGTCTTGTTACCTATAAGTTGGTCCCTAATGTTTCGCCATTACTCTTCGCCTCCTCGTTATTAATCCGCTGTTATTATGACAGAACCAATATTTAACGGAATCGCTGCTTGGGGGAATCGACGTTTGGTACCAGCGCGGTTCCTGGTGGCCGATGTCAGGCTGGCACAGCCTTAATGATAATAAATTTGCAATCAAATCCCTGTCTTCGTAAAAGGAGAAGAATTTAAATTACGAGAATAAGTCTTATTGGACTGATGGAATATATATTGGACTTATTGGACTTATGAACTTACTGGAATATTCGAAGTCCTGCAAATGGGAATTTTAGCAACCGATTATCTGGTGCAACGTCGAGTGCTTGTAAATTACAACAATAATTAATTGGAATGGAACAAAGGAAATTTGTGTTTTGAAACAGACGATAAAAAAATGATACATGCAAAATCATTTTAGGTATACGTTGATGATATAATAATGCTAGAAAATTGCGAAGAGTACTTACATGCCGCGTTTAAAAATGAAAAATAAAATAATTAAATAAAAGAGAAGTGTGAACAAAGATGGAGGAAAGCAATAAAGCTTCTTCGAAAATTATAAATATTACAAAACGTGACGTAAAATTTATTGTCACAATATTACACCAATTCTACGCGAAATAAAAACGGTAAATAAGAGTAAAAATAAAAACGGAAACGAAAAACGTTAATGTTATGTACTAAGAAATAATAACGAATTAAAGTAGTTAAAAGGAATTGAAGAATATGTAGTACAAGTAAAGGATATATTAAGGTTGGAAGATTTTAATCAACTGAAAATAAAGAGCGTGAATAACATAATATTCAGAACGGTCAATAAGATTCTTTCGGCACAGAAATGGTCACAGCATAAGAAAGACATAACGAGAACAAAATTCAAACCGTAGAGTTTTTAGAAAATCGGGCAGATCCCATAATGATAAAGGTAGGAAAGATCGATACCCAACTTACCTCAACTGTCCACAAGACAACTCCAACGTAACGCGTATCTGTGATGGATAAAGAATTGGAAATAGTCGGAAAACGTGCACGTCCTCCAAAACGCGATTACATTTTATAAAAATTGGAAACAGATACGATGAAAAATTGTGTGCGATAAAATCGCGATATTAAACACCCTCGCATATACAACGAAAAGCTGCAAGAAGATTTGGATTTATCAAAATCGTCAGAAAAACCATACCACTCTTGAAAGTATTGCGAAATATCATATAATGTTCTAGAATTATCAGATTGCAACTGATTAAGAAACATGAAGAACTTCTCAGAGTCAAGTTCATATATTCACAAACATATTCATTATGATGACACAAAATATTACATTGGGCTAGTTGACAAAGACTTCACAAAAGATTTATTAAGAGACATTCTGGAAATTTTGTAACGAGAAATCGTGAAAATAGAAATTGGAAGAATTAATATTGCCAAACGAGATAAAATCAATGAAACAACCTGGAATACCGCTCTACAATATCTGCAAATTATATCCAGCTGATTGTCTTACACAATAAGCCTCTGTCAGCGCTTTGTGAACCTGCTGGAAAGTGATTACCAATACTTTCACCTGTGCACAAAATCCTCCCTAATAATATGCCTAATTTCCACCCAGTTTCGCAATAGCGTTTATAAAGTATTAGATACGTTACTCAGGTTAAAATGTGTGAAAGTATATTAAATAAATAATTTCCGCATAGTATAGCCAAGTTAGCTAGAGACCATCCATACTGAATTATTAAAGTAGAAATCATTTCAATAAATCGGAAACATATTTTAAGGGCATCACGAGTATGTTATATTTTATATTTTTTGCGCACATTACGTATAATTATAAAGTAATAGGGTACATTGCGACTCATCTCGTTCAAGCATCACGATTTTTATTTCTAATCAACATAAAAAATGCGAGTCTATACGAAACTTGTCTAATATCTACAGGGAGAGGATACTTTCACCTGATGACAGCTATATTCTACAGGGGCAAAATTTAAAGCAGAACATTGCAAAAATACGTCATATTCTTTGCTGAAATATTAATTAAATATCGTTGCCCGAGGAGCCGCAGAAGATATGAATGGTATCCCCTGCGCAAAAGTCCTGGCAATCGAAACTGTAACCGATATCGTAAAAAACGTTATTGATTTAACGATACACGGATGCTTACCGTATCGTACATGTGGTGATCACCACCGCACCTAACAAGTGATCTGTTCTAAGGCGAAGTAGCACACCTACGTCACCAGCATCGGGGGAAGCACGTTGGCAGCCAATGCGAATGAAAGGGTCTATCCGGGATGGCTGTACAGACGGACCCATTAATTTGTTCCGCGTCCCCTCAAGGAGGGCAAGGAGAAGCTAGAATACGACTGTGGCGGTGTCAGGTAGCTGGGGCCAATCGGCCCAGATTTGTAGACTCTGTGATCGATACGCGCGCTATTTACAAACTGCGCAGGAATGTATAATTATGATTTTTACAATACACATTGACATATTTAATTGTATTATTCATAGAAACGTGGAAATACAACATTATAGAACCTAATATACCTTATTGATAGTCTAAGAAAGTGGGAAAAGAACAAAATATCTTTTAAAATTGGAAAAATGCCCTTCAAGAAGAAACTTTTGCATAAAAATGATTACAGATAATGATTTCGTAACATTTATCGATTAAAAAGATTAAATCAAGTAATTGTGCAAGGACTTATTATTAATTGTTACTTTTCAGAGCTGTAATGCACTTTTTCAGAGTTGTAAAATGGTCCTTTTCAAGGTTATGGCACGGTTCTTGGCTGAACTACAATTTATTTTATATTGGAACAATTAGTCAATCAATTAATATTACGAAATCATTTTCTGTAATAATTCTGATGCAAGAGTTTCTTCTTGAAGGGCATTTTTCCAATTTTAAAAGATATTTCGTTCTTCTCCCACCTTCTTAGACTATCAATAAGTTATATTAGGCTCTATAATGTTGTATTTACACGTTTCTATGAATAATACAATTAAATATGTCAATGTGTATTGTAAAAACCATAATTATACATTCCTGCGCAGTTTGTAAATAGCGCGTGTATCGATTACAGAGTCTATAAATCTGAGCCGCTTGGCTCCAGCCGCCTGACACCGCCACGGTCGTATTCTAGCTTCTCCTTGCCCCGCTTGAGGGGTCGCGGAACAAGTTAATGGGTCCGTATGTACCAGTCACAAGAAGATTTACAATTTCGTCCTAGCGCATGCCATATTCATATAGTAAACAATTAAATGACTAAATTGATGCATTAACACAAACATGTCTTTAGCGTTACCAACGTAATCATATTCTACATTTGCTTTATATTTAATATTTTCTACTATTATTAATAAGTTTCACCGCCTTATTACATTATGTTATGTGTTAGTACTATCGTGTTATCGATACTAATGGACAATATTGTATCAAACAAAAAATAAGAAGAGAGATAGGTATACCACATACTATACGAGGTGTGATTAAAAAGTAAGGTGACATTATTTTTGTCAAAAAATATTTATAAATTTATCAATATTTATGTTGTTTCCTTCAAAATACTCTCCTTCAGATATAATACACCTGTACCAGCGCTTTTTCCAATCCTCGCAGCATTTCTGATAAGTACTTTTTGGTATAGCCTTAAGCTCTTCCAGCGATGTAGTCTTTATCTCATCAATCGTTGCAAATCTCCGTCCTTTTATTGGTCTTTTTAGTTTTGGGAACAGAAAAAAGTCACACGGGGCCAAATCTAGTAAATACGGTAGCGGAAGCAAAATTGTGGTGTTGTTTTTGGCGAAAAAATTACTTACAAGTAACGATGTGTGCGCAGAGTTTTGGAACAAACTTCGCTGACACACGTCTCATACCCAAAACATTCATTAAAATTGCTTGGCATGAAACAAACGAGATGCCGAGATCATCGACTACTTCTCTAATGGTGATTCGACGATTCTCCAACACTATTTTCTTCACTTCTTCAATATTTTCTTCTGTTGTCCTGTGCTGGGGCGCCCAGAGCGAGGTTTATCATGAACATCTCGGCTTTCTTGGAAGAGCTTGTACCACTTATACACATTTTTTTTACTCAGAGTACACTCACCGTACGCCAGTGTCAACATTTCAAGTGTTTAGGAGCGTTTAATTTCATTTTTTTAATGCCTCTCACACACAAACGAAAGATGCTATATAGTTGAAACTGTGGACATATGTTCGGAACGAGTGTACCAACATAAGGAAAAAAGGAAAACGTAAATCGAGTGGTGGTATCCCGCAAAATTTAAAAAGTGACCTGACTTTTTGATCACACCTCGTATGTAGTTCTGTCTTCTTGCAGGGTTCACAATCACGGAGCGGCCTTGATCCACGATCGTTTTAAGGAAGGAGGTGTGAAGCACGTCAGTCTCAGCAAATGGAAAAAAGAGATAAAAGGACAAAGTGCATAATAAAATAATCAGCGTTCGCCACTCGACCATCTGCCAAACGTCAACAATCTCACAATCCGCCCAAGAAGACTCTTGTAGGCTTAGAACAGCTATAAGTCGATAAATAAGACCGTTCCGATCCGCGGCTCTTGATAAGTAATTTTTAAGCATCAATCTGATATGGATCTGAGCAAAGAGCAGTGTATCTTGCACTTTGTTTTGAGGCGGGGTAATCGAAAGAAGAATTCTTTGGATATATCAGCAGAAGATATTCATTTCTTCATTCATTCATTCTGAAGAGAACACTCTGATTTTGTAACCTTACGGCGCGATCACTTTGTCACGCGGTTCTTCGATTTCCCATCTTCTTTCGATTATTTATAATTAGACTTAGTCACACGAGTACTAGTGATAAGTAGCAGAGTATTAAGACTATCTTGTTATTACATTAAGTATTTATGGCGAGCTGCTGGCGTATTTGAGGAATTAAACTTAAATACAGATCTTTTACTAGTTAATTCATCCTAATCCGAGGTGATTTCAAAGGATATGACGCGCACTCAATTGCGTATCGAAGAAATCGATAAGATTAAAGATCGCTTTGATGAGTGATAAACTGATAGTTAAAAATCGAGGTGATAGAAAACTCCAAATACGGGAGTTTATACAAAACTAAATATGCGCATAAACGTCTTTTTTCCGTGACATTCCTCCTTATTCATTCAAACGGTTCTCCTCTCAAAAATACTATCAACTCATTAATTTGATCAGCCTTATCTCAAGGCAGTATTTCACGGACACATTTGATCTAAAAATAACATTTTCTTACACAAATAATATAAATTTTGTGTCAACAGTGGTACGTAACAAGATAACCTTTGCATTTAAATTAATTCTAAATTTATCTTTTTTTTATGACAAATTTTGATGCATAACGAGTGTGTCATATGGTAAACATTCAATTGTGATCTATACTGGTAACAGCAATATTTTTCGGCGGCATGTGTTTCTCAGATGTACCGCAGTGATCTAAACACTAAACTATCCATAAACTAATAAGAATTTTCACACACGTTAAACAGATTTATTTTAGAACGGTATGATTATTATTATAGAACGCGCTTTACTTTTAAGACTCTGATATTTGTAACGCATAGCATATAAGTTTACATGCATGAGCCTATGCAGATGTAACTCTAGTGCATCAATATATGCATCGTAAGAATTAAAGTGTGGATTGCATGATTCGGTAGGACCGCGAAGCAGGGTCAAGGGCGGTGACCGCGAGAAAAAAAGGCACACGTGGTTCAGCCGAGAAAACGACAGGAGGAAAAGATTATTTTTAAAAGTTTTTTACTTTGTGCATTTTCTTCATTGAATAAATTATTTTATACACGCGCAAAGAAGGTTTCGACATTATGTTTCAAAAACTTATTACTGGTTAAACACTTAACTATTGTAATGGAGTAATGTAATGATTAACAAAATTTATTGCCATGCAATCTTTCCTGATAAAAATCGTCAAGCTCGTAAAACTACTAACAATTTGTTTCAAACATCGTGAATTAAACGTCTAATGGTCATTTTAGTGTTGCGCGGTCACACAATCTTAAGCGTCTGTAGACATAAGCGGTATAGTAAAAGCAAATACCAAAATTACCTGTAGGCACCAGCTATAATAAAAGGGTTAACATTTTCCATGTTAATGATACAGTGATATCACATAATAATTTCATTTTTAGTAGAACGTATCATCTATGAATATTACATATATTGGAATATTAATATAAATTCATTAAACACGCAAACATCTATAAACATATTGTAAAACACATTAGAAAATTTTATATTTTACTCAATATAGTACTTTATGGAAAAATTATGGGTGTGAATTTGAGGTAAGCGATGAAGATAATAGAAAGTAGGTGTGTCCACAAAGAGACGTAAAAAAATATTGGATATTTAAAAAAGCAATGGGAACTAGATAGTTGTTCGCGAAGAAAGGAAAATGTTTACACCTTTAGGATTTACAATCCAGGCTCAGCTTTTTAAAAATTAAATCCATTCTTTTGTAAGTTAAACACACCCTTTTGCAAATG
Source organism: Ampulex compressa (assembly GCA_038496175.1). Classification (NCBI taxonomy): domain Eukaryota; kingdom Metazoa; phylum Arthropoda; class Insecta; order Hymenoptera; family Ampulicidae; genus Ampulex; species Ampulex compressa. The sequence goes on along the minus strand of JBCFXI010002123.1, from coordinate 10,264 downwards.
AAATTTATCCACTTGTTCGGGGGATGGATTTGGGGCAGTTCGGGATTTGGCAAATTACACTCACCCTTAGAAATTCAAATTTACCCTACAGCAAATTTGATTCATCCATTTGCAAATCAAACGCACCTTTTGTCGATCAAATTCAACCTTTTGCATATGAAGTTCCACTTTTTATGGAAAAAAAAATTCAATATTTAAAAAATTACGAGAGTACTCTTTTTTTTTTGTTTTTTGAAATGACTGATCCACTGGTTTAACTAACTTGGCCTGTGTAGTGTCAGAAAAGCAACTTTATTTTAGCTTCACGTTATAGAAATACAACCAATTTTATGTAAAAAAAAAATGACAGAACATAAATCGTTATACAGACGATGTAAATTTTCTAAGAATAATTGAAATGAATTTTGATAGTTTGGATAGTTTTAGTGTTAACTCTATCATTAGTTAATTATGATGCTAACTGTTCGGTAGTTGAGTTAACAATAACACTACACAGTAGCCAATTTAAACGCGTGCAGGCCCATCGCGATATATTTTTTGGAGGATCTAATAAAGCTTTAATAATTGTGTAATAAAAGACTTTGAGAGAGAATTATTAGTTAAAATAGTTTCATTAAGATTTTTCTCAATGACCTCATCGTAAATTTTAAAAAGAATGAAGCAGGTTATTATACTTCCTTTGCTATTCGCCACTACCTTCCTTGTTTTTTCATCTTAAATATATTTTGTAGATTATACATTAGTTTACAGTATTATTGCGACTCGGGCCCTCAGGATTGAGGGAGCGTCCCTGTTGGTTCCCCGATGCCGTAGGACAAAAGAGAGTTCTTAACAGAATCAAGCGGACTATGAAAAAGATCGGGGCGTCTATCCGCGAATCGTATTCTTTTCATTAAAGCAGTAGCAATATAGTTCGTTTAGTGATGAGGGAGTGTAAATCCTCCACGAGCATGCCCCGTCGCAACAGTATTAACACGTTCGCGGACGTAAATGCTATATCATTCATTTTCATAGTGACGTAATATAAGGTATGACGAAGGAGGACGCAAATCTATACGCGAGAACTACGGTGGTGTAGTGTATAGAAGCTCGGACTTCCACGCGAGAGGCCCCGGATTTAAATCTCGCCCACCATCGATGAATTTTCTATGTCATACTGTACCTTTGGTAGTTCGGAATCTACTTTAAACAGTAGATCCTAGACCAAATGACCTTAGCAGTCGGTACCAAAGATTGATTATAAAAAAAAATCTATACACCACATTATCGGCATTCGATCCTATATATATGATTAATTTATTGAAACTATGATATTATGCGCTTCAAAGTAATCGCCAGGTTTATTGGGTATTTTCATATTATTGTCGATCAAATCTGTACTGCCCGCGAACGTGTTAATTATGAGTAACTATTAAGGAGTCTCATAGCTTGAAAAACTAATACTTAATTTAATACTGCTAATAGAGATGAACTGAACTAAGTGCTACAATTTGTCCCGTGTGCGTTTAGTGGTCCGTATGTTGCGGGTGCTTCGCAATTACTATTTCTTTTTAAGTTATATGGTGTACCAAATGTTTTAGAAAACTGTCTGGTAATTCGAATGTTAATTCTTTGGATTCTGATTTAATTTCAAGAAATTTTTCTGATGGATTTAAATTATTACTGTTCTGAAATTATTGTAAACTTTTTGCTTCTGTGGCAGAGTTTAGAACAGTTGTAATCGAGATGCTAGTGCAAACAAATATCTGAAAGAAATTGATTATATTTTCGACTCCATCTGATCATTACACGAATTTCATCATTACCTTGACCCAATATTTTATTCCTTTTGCGAAAATACTCTTTACCAAGTGTTTGAGATACGTTTCTAGAAGCGATTATCGACTAGGCTAAGCAGCACGTACACGAGAGCCTCTCACTACCGGGGCTCTTCCTCTACTACTTTCCAAGAAGGATTAGATTTCCTGGTTGTGTGTGGGGCATTGTTCTTTCAGTGAGCCGTGAAACTGTCTGTTTACACTGAGTTGCGAAAAAATGTATAAGAAATTCCACGCATGCTGTATGTCTTTCCGCTGTTACAAAATCCGAGTGTGTACAAGAGGTGTATCAAATAAATTTACACACAAAAGTATAGGAACCTCAGTCAGGTAACTATTTTTTTATACAATTTAAAATATGAAGCGTAACTTCTGTCGCCAATTCGTTTATCAATTAATTTCCACATTTTCAAAACACCTACAATTTTAAGAGTTTAATGCATTTTCAACTGTTCTGTGTTTTACACATCATACACAAATCCACTCATGACCCACTAATGTCGACTAATAACAGTATTGCTCTTATAGTTTTTTGCATAGTTTGAAAACCAATTCAATTCGAAAGTTCTAGTCTGGCATCGTGAGGCGTGATAATTGCCCGAATTCAAATGAGGAGTTAAATTTGTCGTTATACGCTATCTACGCAAAATACATAAAATCTAACGAGTCGGTATTGTCGAACGTGCCCAAGAGGTTAAAGTATGATAAGAGTGTCAAAATCTAAATGAAAAGCCGCTTAAGCAAGGTTAACCAGGAGGTGTCCGACCCACAAATAATCGTCCTCCTTCCAATCGGTCTCAAAAGCGACAGGCCTTTTCTATGTCGACGAAACTCTCACAGCGCCAGATGCTAAAACGCCGTGTGCCAGCCCCTTTATGCATACCCGGCTTATCGAAACAATATACCAGATGTTGCAATCGAAACTTTGACAGATCTTGCCTACTTTGTTATGAGCAATGACATCAAAATGTATGCCCATCATCGTAAAGTCAGCAAAATCTGCAAAGATTTATTTATAAACAAACATTAGACAAGTTTAAGAAGTATGAAGGTGTGCAGCAACGTTTCTAAAGGCTTTCGTAGAAAAACTACAGTGTTAAGGTGTTCTTTTTTCACAGATTTTTCATTAATTCATTGCAAGATATATAATAAATCATTACATTGATCGATTGAGATATTCTATATCTCCCTTTTTTTTATAAAGATATGTTGGACACTGAAATACTGTATTGAAATGGGATTCGATGTTCGATTTTGAAAAATTCGAATGATATACGAAATTCTAATGAATTAATTTCAGGAGGATAAATACTCACTCTTGGCACGTGCATTCCTCTTGTCGTTGTTCTTAACACGAAGCAAAGACTCCTCTAAGTATATTATCTGCAACTTATATCACAGCTTGGACACTGTTCATCTAAAGAAAATGTATATGTGCACAGCACTCTGTTTTTCTTCCAGTGTCTTTGAATAGAGGTATCTCTGTGAAAAAAGAAGGAAAAAAAAAGAATTGTAGGTTGAAGCTGATCGCCTTTATATTATATCGCACCAATCGTGCCGCTGTTTGTCGAAAAGCGTTATGCATACGTCGCGCACTCTTTTTTCCACCGTCTTTGGAATACTTTTATTAGAATACCAAGAAAAAGACAAAGTAGAACTATCGCCTGCTTATTGAAATACTACAACTTTCATGCTATTTGGAAACAGTCTATATACAGGTATTATTTTTCTCCCGATAACTTGGGAATGGAGCATATATTTATCAAAAGAAAAAAGGGAAAAAAAAAGAAAGAAAAAGACAGTATGCCGCAACAACAAGCAACAATACACTATTCATCTAAAAAATGTTACGCACGCACTTTATTTTTCTTTCAATGAACTTCTTTAAAAAGAAACAATAACGAAATAAAAACGCACAACACATAAAAAGTCACAAAGCACACACCTATGCGCGAAACGAGCAACCGACGAAGAGCAAAGGAGATAAAGACAGTTTATTTCACGTCAGGCGCGAGAATTCGGAATCTCATTGCCTGTTGTAACCGGCGGGATACGAGCGAGTAATGCGCTCCTCGGCGGAGTCGAAGGTCGCAAGAAGAAAAAAGGAGTCGACGGAGGGGATGACCGGATGAGAGGGAAGAAAGGAACGTTGGAGGAACTGAAAACAGCGGTGTAATATACTGAGTTCTCCTTCAAGGAATATATGGATTCAAATCTTCCGAATCCATTATTTTTACAATTTTTTAGGTGATATATACATTGGAATATAAAAATTCAAATCCTAAAAATCAATGGTTTACGACATTTTCACATTAGAGTTTTTCCTGAACCTAGTACTTTGAGAGCTTTTATTAATTTTATGTACACTGGAATATCCAAATTAAGATCTCCCACGTGATATGTATTTTGCATTATTTAGTCTCCAATAGTGTTTAACCTAATAATATTATTGGAATCTTTAAAAATAGAACAAAATAAGAAAATATAAAAGGACGTAAAAGAAAAGACAAAGATGAATTTTGTGAATTGTAATATTATTAGTATTGTGATGTGTGACACACGCACGCACGCACGCACGCACGCACGCACGCACGCACACACACACACACACACACACACACACACACACACACACACACACACACACACACACACACACACACAAAGGCACAAAGTATTTCTTTGCATTCAAGTATGTTACTTTTTAAATCATTTCTTAGTAAATTATATGTAAATAGCGTTAATTCTCATCCATATTTTTTCACGTGAAAAATAAGGCAACGGAGATGAGTATCAGAAAGCTAAAAATTTTGAGTGTTGTAACTTCTGAGATTTTGGAGCGTCTGGTATCCGATGGTTGGCAACTGTATTGCGACAATTTCGACGCATACGACTGGTTATTTTCCAGGGAGATATCATCCATTGTACTGTTTTACAAAATTTCGTAGCCGGTCAAAGTTTTTATTCCCTACAACTGAATTTCCTTGTGAACAATAATGTAGGTTATGGATGCGAAGGAACAAAGTAGAGAAAATGATGAAGTAAATGTACTGAGGCTAAGGAGTGGAATAACCTTTACACATTGAGCCATAATGGTTCTTAATATATCGTTTAATTAATAAATATGCAATACATATGCAGGTCAGCGTCCATAGGAACAATTATCTCAAATAAGTCATTACTTTGTATCAAGCAGTCATTACTTGTTTTAATCATCACTCATTACGTTGTATTAAGAACCATTTTAATAAATAATTTAACATTCTAACAGACTTTTTGGGTACATGAAATTTGTTTTTCTTTTTTTATATATGATTAAGTACGAATATATTATACACAGGATGTCCTATTGGAAGTTTTATATAATATACAAATAGTTTTATACATCGGTGTATCAGAAAAATAAAACTGTACGTTTTTTTTTAAATAGAAACCTACGTTTTTGTCTCCACTAATCGATGCAGTTTCCTGTGTTTCACATAAAAGTACTGATATATGTATGCCCTAAACTTATTTGTCCGGAAGTTATAGAAGCTAAAATTTCTCTGAATTATTTCGGTCTCTTGACAAGTGTTCGGGAGTATATACATTACAACAAGTGTTTGAACGGCCCTTTATTTTAACCCAAGTATTTTTCGATCCGCTTCGTGCGCATGTTGCGCAACACATTTGCCATGTCCCTTTCCGTAATTTTTGAAAATTTCTTGCTGAATACGTTGTTGAAGCTTCTTAAGATTATCAGTGTGGTGCGAATACACCCTATCTTTTAGAGATCCTTATAAAAAGAAGTCGAAAGGTGTGAGGTTCGGCTATCGCGACACAATGTGCGTGCACTCGCGCGCGTGGTGTGTGTGTAATCGAATGCGAAATTAACGAGTATACACTACATTTAAAAATCGTAGGCTATTAAAAGTGTTAACCCTTTTTATGTTTACTTGTTATGAAACAATTTCTTGTTTTTGTTTAATAACATTGTCATACAGAAAGGAAAATATACATTTCCTATTTAAAATATAATTTAGGTAAAGTAAAAAAATATATTCGTAATCTTCAAACATTTTACTATATGTAAAGATAATAAAACAAAAATACACAGTGAACAATATTCACTTAAAGAAAAAACGTATGCAACAGCATATGTGCGAAGGTTATTTCATAAGGTAACGATTTTTCTTCATAAAAACAAATTAACTGTTTCCTCTGTCCTTTTTTAATATTTGCGTTTTTTAATTTTTTATTTTAACACACGAATCAAATTTCAAAATATTAAAAATAAATGCATCATTCTCATTCATGTTTCTCATTCACATCTGAATAACAAAAATATGAATAATTAAAAAGAATAACCACAAAGTTTTATCACAATTTTCTAATCTATTTTAATTTAACTGCAAGTATATTTACACTACATTTGCCAAATATACTCCTCAGCATTTGAAAATATTTCAGCACGTAAATGCACGTTTTTAAAATAAAACAGAACAGTTATAAGGTAACGACGTTTTACAATCGTCCGGTATTACGAAAAACAATTGTTTACAAGTTTAACATTTATTTAAACTTGGTGTTATGAAAGGAAGAGAGGGGATAACACTGTTATATTTAAAAATGTCGAAAAGGTACATTTTTCTCGCGTCCTATATTTACCAGAGATAACATCAGGCACTGTAAATTGTTCTGAGAATTCTGACATCGTGATAATGTTAAAAGTATTATAAGAAGAAAAGTAACGAGTAAAAAATTAATAAATTGAATAGGAGGACAAAGATAGATAATAATATAATAAACATTCTGAAATGTGAAAATAACATATATTCTACTAATTACTGGTAATCATAGACAAGAAAAATTGCTTGCCCGATAAGTCAAAGTGGAGGGCACACATCTCTTCTCACAGGTATTTCCTTCTTTAGCGTACTACAGATAGCTCTCGTGTAACACGACACTTCTATAACATAGTCCCGTTATAACATGGTTCGAAGATTGGAAACAATATCCTTTCAATACGACAACCTTTAAATACAGTTTGCAAAGTAGAGAAGTTCTCGAATAGCACGAAACATGGTAATAGCTCCACTTAAGCGTGGAATTTAGTTTTGAAAATCCCCTACAGAGTGCGGAATTAAAATCACGCAATAACGAGTATACACGTCGAACGCAAGGCAAATGGTCTTATTATAAATTTTACCAAACACGAGGAAGAATTACATTCTTATTCGACAAAAAATTAACAATTCATTTCTGAAAAAGTTATTTTATTATAAACTTAAAAATGCTGAAGAAATAAAAAAAATACATAAACAAGGAAAGTTGAAGAATGAACATAATTTTAAGAATTTTAATTGATTTCGATGTGATATTTTTCGAAACACGGTACAACACAAAGTGATACTTCGTAGGTCATACACCAATATCTTGATTCCTTACGCATTCCACTTTTTGAGCAAACACCACATCTTCGAAGGGGATTTGCTTTTGATGGAGTAGCCGGTATAAAATTGAGGAAATGTTTTCCGATCAGCCGTGTAGGATTTGTGAATATAAATGGTCGACCAATTAGAGAAATTTGTGTTTACTGAATCGAACCACCCCTCTCCATATAAAATATATAGTAGTTGTATTGATAACATAAAAGAAACATACCACCAAATAACATTCTTATTACGTTTTATTGAAATTTCAAGTTTTTATAGCCAATGGTAATTTTTTATTTTACACGACGAGTATACACATCAACCGCACCGCAATAGAGATTTAATCCGACGTGCATACACGTCAAACGTGCTTAACTGGATAAGAAGAAAAAGGTACACCCTGTCTCTTACCCATGTTGATTTCCTTTAACATATTGGGCGAGTGATACTCATAGATGATTCCTGTAAAAGGGTTATATTACTACGTTTTCGTTTTAGAGAAAATCAAGATAAAATTTTTCCGAATATACGTACTATGTGTGTTAAAATAATGATTTATTAAAGAAGTTGAATTGGGCGTCATACTTCTTAACAAATCGCCTGTACGTGAGTCCGATTCTGCTGCTGCAGAATAACGTCCTGTCCCAGCTATCCTGCCCAGCCTCGAAAAATATCTGAGCAGGACCTGGGATAGGCTGACCTACTGGTTGACAGAGATGCTCACCGGGCACGGATACTTCGGTAAATACCTGTGTCAGATAGAGAAGGAAAGGACGACACAGTGCCACCAATGCTCCGATGCACAGGATACAGTGCTGCACGCACTGGTGCACTGCCCAGCGTGAGATTTCGAGCGTCGTGTCCTGAGACATGAAATAGATGCTGACCATTCGCTATCAACCATCTTTTACAAACATATAATGCTGCAGAAGGAAGCTGCGGAGCGGCTCAGTGAGTGGGTGAATTCTGACGATGCGCCGAAAGGTGTGACGGAGAGACAAAAGCCGCAAAAGCCCCCCGTCGCCCTTACCTGAATCAGAAGGTTTTAAGTAGTGCCACTGAAAGAATGCTGATGAAGTCCCCCGTTGCATCAGTGGCACCACTAGGTATTGTAAAGGATCCGAGTAGGAGCTCGGGCAACGCCGTCAAATTATAGACTTAAGCCTGAGGAGTCTAAGATTACGTATCGGCGCCCCTAAAGGCAGGAGCGCAGAGGGACATCGTGCTGTATTGCTTATAGTTCTTTATGCCCTCCTAACTACACATAACATGGCCAGCGTGGGCGTTTTAGCTGGTAAAAATCCGGCACATCCCCGATTCTCATCCCAAGAAGCCGGAGAATCCATGAAGATATCCCTTACACGAAGATAAAAACTGCACGGAAAAAATACGTCTGGCTGAAAATCTCAAAGTTATGACTTTACATAATCTTCCTATACATTTTTTTTAATGAAAATATTTTTCCATAAAAATAGAGGATTAAGAAACTATCGAAAGTGATCAAAGGAAAGTTTTTAAAACACCACATGACAAACAATCATTCTTTTTTATTAGTAGAATTGTAGGGCACACCAACCGATATGGCCAAGTATGATTCTACAATACTTTAATACACAAGCAGAGTTAACCAACTTGCACATTAAAACTAATACCACCCAAATGCACACTCCTGTGTTAACCATGTGATGTATATTTGTTTTGACAAATAAAAAACTTGATAGCAAAATTATGTAATAATGATACGTTTCTCAGCACTAAACGAAAGTTTTACAATCAAACTGATGCGATCAAAATTCATAGTCTCGTGCATAATCAGTTATCGATACTAATATTTAAAGCAATGCTATTTTACGCATGGTCTACAGCAAATTGAATTACGCACAAAGAAGTTTTAGTTAATATGAATCAAGTTTGTCTTCCGTCAATTGTTAATGAAAAGAAATGCTTACGCGATAAAATAGTTTTTATTCAGTGTGCTTGGTGCAGAATATAACGTGTTTTTAATGTTTCTGTGGCAATTATCATCCACTGTACTGCAAAGGAAAATTATAAGAAGTAAAGAATGAGTGAAAGAAAAGAGAAAAAATTCAGAAAGCTATATATAATGGCGTGCATGTTTTATTATTCTATTTATAGAATCAGTATTTAATTTCGATATTTAGTATCATTTTTGACAACTTTTTATTCCTCTATTTTCATGTAAAAGTATTTTCACGAAAAAAAAAAAAGTAAATTTGTTGATATGGTATATGGGAACTCACGACTTTAAGATTCAGAGACAGGCAGGTTAACTATTCACCACCGCTTTGTATGATTTGCGGGTTACTTTCTAAGTATGTAGGATGAGTTATTTAAAGGCCATCCAGAAACTTGTAAAAAACAATAGAAAATATACTATTCTTAAAAACGCTGAAATCCGCCAGAAAAGGTTAACTAAATTCCCTTTGAAAATCTAAACGTCGTGTGAACAATATTCTCAAGGTAGTATTAGTTCGTTCAAGATAGTAAGTCGTTACATAACCACCAACGAACTTAGTCGTCAACAAATCTCCAGCTTTGAAACTTACACCCAACTCTGATCACATCATTAATCGGATAACGTATCGAGACAACTAGCTTATTGACTTTAACAGTATCCGTACTATCGGATACTTATACCACGCGAGGAACTTGACATAAACATTTCTTGTTCATCCGATTCGTGCAACAATCGAATCAAATGATTAGAAAAAAAAAATTGTGTGAGTGGCATAAATTTCAACGCACAGCCGAATAATTAAATATCTCATCGCATGATCATCGTTGCTGTTGATTTTGATATGTCCCATCAATATTTAAATGATAGCACAATAAGTTAACTCATTCAAGCGTATTCAGGTGCAATTCAGGACAAAGTAATCTTTTTCCGCCAGTATTTATTATATTGGGTTGTTCGGAAAGTCATTTCGTTTTTTTTGGGGAACATGAAAGACAGTTTTCGTATAATGAATAAATATTTTATTAAATTATATATTGGCCATTCTGGTCCAACAC
>JBCFXI010002122.1:0-30382 GCA_038496175.1 Ampulex compressa | reverse complement strand
TGTGTGTGTGTGTGTGTGTGTGTGTGTGTGTGTGTGTGTGTGTGTGTGTGTGTGTATACTAACGTAAATTCTTATCGATGCCTCTTGAACCCACGCGCCTTACAGTATCTGCATTGTCTCGAAGGAGACGCAAGAATTCGCCCGTTGGAGAAAGCTCGTCCATAAGGAATCAATTATGGATGAAAGACGAGGAAGAAGGGGGAGATATTCGGTATTGGCGAGTGGCTTTTTTTACAGGACAACTAAAAGCTTTATTTGACAACTTGAATTATTATATATTATATATATTAACGAGCAATAAATTCCTTGCGCTTCTTAATAATTCCCATTCTTCCCCTTTATACGAATGAAAGCCGAATCTTTAATGATATTCGTGTGATAGCGTTTTTAATAAGAGGATAATAATATTGATTTTTCTTAGATCAAATTTGCTTTGTTTTCTCCTAAGTTGTTATTTAAGTCAGTTATGTGTTGTTAGTGTAACACATTTATGATCGCATCATTGAAACTCGTGTCTATTCTATTTCTTATATTTCTCTGTATGTGGTTGAAAATCACCAAAGTCGCGAGAAAACTCGAGGCGTTGGAGTTATTTTCTTACACTCGGTAAATCACCAGTGAAAATAGATTAAGTTCTACGATAAACATTGCTCGGTGCAAGATCGTCACCTGTCTCCTGCGCTTTTCATCCGCCATTTACGCCCCGGTCGAAACCATGCGCAGGTTTGCATCCGTTTAATCCCTCCTTAGTAGTGCGCTGGCAAGAGTCAACAAGGATGTTTGTGATTATTCTTTTTCCGACGCCCGTTGTAAGGAAGTCCATTAGAGAGGGAACAAGGGCCGCGTTGCCTTGCCATTACGCCGTAGTGGAGCAGGAAGAAATTCAATATGCAGTAACGCAATATGTAGTTATTTCAGGGGAGCTTGGAAACCCGTGTTTCATTAAGCGTAATGGAAAGGAAGCACGGCCATTAATACGCAATTTAACTCTTGTTACTTTACAGGTCCTGTGCGATTAATTCGCGGGAAGCAGGCTATCCGAAATATTCCACTCGCCCGTCTCGAACATCGACGATGAATCGATCTGATCCTCGCCTTATATTTGATCAGGAAAAACTCCACTCGAGGCTCTACCCGATGAGAAAAAATTCTAATCGACTTGGCGATTATCTAACCACGATACGTTTATCGCGGTTTATGAAAAGCATATATTTATTTACCTCTAGTATTTTTAATTTAAGTTATCGACACTAAGGTAATTCTATATACACCTTACTCCTTTCGGGACCAAAAAATCGTATTGTGTCAAATTTTGTTTTTTATATACAATTTTATATACAATATTATATATAATATATAATGTTTAATATATATATAATATAATATTATTATACAATTATTATTAAACATCAAGGAAGATATCGATTTCTCTTTTATCCTCGTCAAAAAGGTTTCTTTTTCATACGATGTAACGATATATCGCACGTAATAGGAAGCGTGTTGTAACGATTACAAGAGCATTCTCATTGACGACGCGTAACTCTTTGGTTTTTCTTCCCTGACCCTGGATTACGGCTGGCCGTTTCTCGCCACGCCACGAGTAAGATTTAATTACGAGGGCTCGCCGACCCCTCTGCGTTATCTCCAAAAAATGTCATCCCGGACGCTGCAGTTTTGTTTATTAAAAACACAGCGGCAGTACGATAAAAATGGGGAATGCATAACGAGGACCATCGCAAACCGGCGGGCATTAGCAAACGTAACGAGCGGTGCAACATAGAACAATGCTCGCCCTGGCGAAACATTTTTAATTAATTCACAGGAATTCTTGCGGAAGGACAAAGGTGCTCGATTAAGATCCCGGGTTGAATAAAAAGCCTATACCGCAATCGTTCGATAATAATAATAGGTTCCTAAGTAAATGAAATCATCGAAAGCCCCATACAATTTGAATACATTCGATAAATTACACGTAACATACTCTCTTTTTCTATATACCCTCAATTATGAAATTAATTCTAAATCAATTATAATTTATAATTCTCTTATAATCTCATTATAATAATTATAAGTATCCTTCAATAATGAAAGATCGAAGAATTACAGGTAAAGATTTTCAGAAAACGGAAATTGGTGAAATACGAATACACATTTATCAAATGAGATTTTATAATGGTCACGTAATCGTAGAAATCCTGAAGTTTAATTATAATAATTCTAAATACCCTTCGATCATGAAACTTATATATTATTAACATAATAATTAAACTGCAGAATTTCCACGATTACGTGACCATTGTAAAATCCCATTCGATAAACGTGCATCGGTACTTCGTCAATTTTTATTTTCTCGAAATCTTTCCCTGCATATCTTCGATGGCCTTGAAAGGAATCTCGATCCAGAAACGCATTATCCTGCAATTTCTATGGACACGGGGAGGTTGAGGATAAAATAACAATGGTGCAACGGCTGGTATTCCGTCAGCGTATGAAGCGGACACGTAAGTCGCGATTTATTAAAACGAATGCATAAGCAAACGGGGGCGGAACGTCCGTTTCGTGTAACTTTGATGCATCGTACTTACACGGCCGGCTTATGCCGCAATTACGACGGCATCAATTCCACATAACGCGCCCGCGAAACGACGTGTGACGTTTACGCGGCCGCGCTTTGCCCAGAATTCGCGATGTAAACGAGAAATAGCGTTGCCCCGTTTAATCCGCTGAGGCCGTACAAGTGTAACACGCGGTACGAACTTGAGCCAGTGTGTAAAAACAAGTTAGACTCTTCCTCTCTCTCTCTCTTTCACTCTTTCTCTCCCTTTCTCTGACATTCTTTGCTCTTTACAAATACTTCATTTTACCTGCGGTTACTCGTGAATTACTCTCAATTCTGAGATTTGTATATTGTATATAGAAGGAATCGGATAGAAGTAGAATAATTGTGAGATAATATCCTTGAATTGTCGATATTTCGAAAAGGTGGATACTCTGTTATTCAATAGGGTTATTTAATACGTCATTATTTTATAAATCGTTATTGATTTAATTGCTAATAATAATACAAGTGTTAAAGTATTGGCAGTGGTCTGTGGAGAGATTTAATGTGTTATTAATTAATATGCATAGGCAATCGTGATAAAAATTGTACTCTACCAGTGGTAATGATTTGATATGTATATCATTATTGCTCGTAGCTAGATCGATAAAAGTATAATTTATGACTATTACTTCTTAGACATATTTCTTGCAAATGGAACGCGCAAGTTTGTGCGATTATATTTAATATTAAAAACATTCTTGGATACTGGCGCTCATACTTTTCAAGTTATCGGTATGAAGTGTTATTGAGCTTTATGCCGGTGTTGCTTTAATCCGATTACTTTTCCTTTCAGAATTTCGAAGCAATGCCTACGAGATTACGGAGTTAGCCGATACCTGTTTGTGGTTCTCTTAACGGGATGAAGCCTTATTCGCAGAGGTATGGGCAGACCAGACATGCTAATGTGGTTTCATATCAATATTGGCTCCTAAGAATCGTACGCGTGTAAATGAAACCGCGCCTTTCTCGGATCGAAGAGAATGGTCGTTAAAGGGTTTTAAGGATGCGGTAATTCGCTACGATGAATTTTCGACGCGGCGAGAAAATATCGTTTCTCGAAGGCGGTACTCTTGAAAGGTACACGGTTTAATGGAAGTACATGTTTACCCCGAGAATGCCCTTTTTGCTCGTGGAATTATTGAGAGATACTTCAGCGATTCGAAAGTTCCCGACTGTTAGCCAATAAACGAGCAAAAGGTTCAAAAGTCCTGCTTTTCGCTAAATCTTGGGCAAAAAAGAAGGAACTTCCGATTGAAGGCAAAGTACAGACTTTTCTCCGGAGGCGAGTAATCGCCGCTCCAGACTTGGATTCTGAATCTCACATAGTCAACCTCGAACGCAATATTGCACATACTTTGTTCCACGCCGACAAATACCGCTAATAATAGATCCTCGCTTCGTCGATACACCGAACAACCCTTTGGCAAGTATCGTTCATTTCTAGAATCCCACGAACCTATTGATAACATCACGGCACATTTTCACGTCGCATCTCGGCCGTCATTAAAGCACATTCCGCGTTTTTCCTTCCCTCAAAAAAAGAAAAAAATAGGAGAGAAAAAAAAGGCGTGCGCGTCATTCCGCACGGAAATTCCTGAAATGTCGCGAGTGGAAGGGAAAATAGAAGGGGGATAAAAAAAGAAATAGCATCCCGAAAGGAGGGCAAGAGTTTAAAGGACACGGCATCGTTAAAATCTCACATCATCGATTCCGATGCGGCGCCATAAATTCGAGATACGCGGGCCCAGGTAATTCCGCTTCTGCTCAGATCTTGCTCCGCGATTACTGCCTATCGCGACAATTTTGGATAATATATCCATTATGCGCGGCGCGATGCGTTACTCGTGGCGCTGCGCCCCCGTTTACTCTGGGCGCCAATCGAAACAAATCCGCAGTGCAAACTCGCCGCTGCGCTTGGCTCGTGTAGGCGCAATTAGTCCCAGCTACGTTGGACCTCGGCCTGTAAACGAACGTGGAAACCGTACAGGTGTTCCGTCAAATCGGCCACTCGATGGTAACGCCGCCGCATTATTTGCCCGCGGATCCTTCTCCGTGCAGCGCCGATCGGCCAATCCGGATGCGCGCAACTTTATCTCGCCGGAAAAGGCGCCGAGTTTCCCGGATTTCCGCGAATATTCCCGCAACCGCGGCTTCGAGAACTAACGATCGAAAGTTGCTCGATAAAGGCTCGCGAGCCTTTCTCACGCGTGTAAGCGGATTAGCCGGGGATATGAGTTTTAAGGAGCTCGCGCGGCCTGGTTGGCCAAGGATGCAACGATTCGCTGGGAATGTTTGCGTCGGTTACATCGGGCGATTTGAAGCACCGCGATTTTCTCATCGTAGCGATGATCATTGTTTATGAGCTTCTAATCGATTATTGATATGCTCAGGTGGAGATCGATTTTTTATATTCATTATTTTATTCGACTTGGGTATAATTCAGTATGTGTATCGATACTTGTATTCGATTCTAGATTGCTGTAAAAAAGTTAATCGTAACAAAGGGCGTGGACGTTTATATATGCAAGAATATTTATATTGCAATAGTTTATGAAATATAGGTATATGTACTCCTAGCTTCCTTGCTCGCTATTAATTTAAGAACAATCGATGATTCTTGCTCTAAAACAGGATTATTCTTATTAACATCGTTATTATTGCTATCCCACGCAAAGTGTCGAGGTGATCGACCAAAATTCTAACTCCTCAAAACCAGATGGAGAATAAAAGTCTGTGAATAAGAGCTTTGTTGGACCAAGAATCGCTGATCGTCGTCAATGAAAGCTCAGTAACTAATGCTTATCGACGTATCGAAAGCGTGAAATTATCTAAATAAGGAAGATCCTTGAACAGACAAGCTTTTTATACGCGCGGAAGGGAATTTTGAGAAGCAGAAATTATGATGGACATTTAAAATTCGAATGCGAGAGGTATTATCCAGGGTGTCGAAAAGTTGGAGGCCGGTTATATATGCTCCCACCCGGATGCATGGGATATTGATTCGATCGAAAAGGCTTTATTTTGCAGGTGCTATGCATATGTTAATGCCTCTTATTGTAAGGCACGTTACACGTATATTTGACGAATATTTTCCATCGCACTTATACCGTATTCCCGGAATATAAATGCTTTTCTTAGCATGTATATGAAATGCAATATGCAAGAGTGGTGTACGTTACTCTATGTACGCTGAATATTCGATTATAAACTTTCAATATACCCGCGGACACAGAGTGTGCGCGCGCCTTTCGGATGTATATTACGTTTATATGGATAAGCCGGAGCGAAATAATGGAAATAGAGTGGCATGCATAATACGCAGGAATGGCGTGGCGTAGGCTTTAATCTTTTTTGCATATTTCGATATGTACGAGGGCACGCATGTCGTGTGCAAGCTGCAAGGCACTTTTCTCTAATCTCAAGGCGGCCGACGACAGTCGAAGATATTCATCGCGACTCCGTTCCATCGCGCATTCGCGATCACGCGCCTCGTCCTTTATGATTCACGCACGCGTGAGGTACATCGATAAGGAAAGCAATAGTGAAACCTAGAATGATAAGTGGAAATCGTTATACAGTATACCTCATGAATACTGGCAAACGGATAACTATTTAATACAATAGTGGCAAATAAATAACTATTTAATATAATACTGGCAAACGAATAAAATATTTAAAAAACCGCCTTTTTCCCTCAACGTTATATATACCTCTTCAAACATTCGCATCGCTAAAATACCAACAGAGCTTTTATTCATCCACTTATCCTCATGGTCCATTTCGTGAGCATCGCGGATTCCATACAATCTCTGCTTTTTTCAGAATCACTGCATTACCTCGCGCTTCCGATTATAAATACAAAGGTACATTCACATCGAGCATCGCACTCCCGTATCCCGAAAGACAATTTTAAACCACGCGAATATCAAACGAACACTCAGAAGGGGATAAATAATCGACAACTTTGTTGCCCGAATATTCCAAGCGACTCGTCGTGCTCGACCAGAAATTGCACACTATCGAGCTGGTCGTAAATCGCGAGCGGAGTAAAAATTCATTTTTAACACGTGGCCATTAGGAAGTACGGCTGAATTATATCGGCCTCGCATGCTCCTCAGGTGTTTCATCGTCAGTACGCACAGCTCCTGAGGCGCACCTGTCCGTGGGCATGCTGCCATTCTTGTGCCAATGTGTTGCGGGGGCCGACAATCGGGGTGCAGCTTAGAGCTGATTAATCGAAGCGAACGGCGTCGCGGGGGCGTGACGGAGGTATCGCTAAATCACAAAGCTGGGGCCATTAAAATTTTCTTACCGCCTAACAGCCGTGAATAAGAGCGTGTACGTCTCATTTTTTACGACCTACCGTATTCGAGTACGTGGCTCGCTCCTGTTCTTTTCCTTTCTTTTTTTTTTTCTCCTTTTTTCCTTCGAGGAATATCATTAACCCGCCGCCAGGCGATGCTAATCAACCGTCATCAAGGTAATTTCACTCGAGGCAACGCAGTGCCTCGCCCACCGGCCCTTAAAGTCGTTTCAACTTTCCTCGAACAAAGTGCGCCATTTAATTTTCAACGATATTGCGACAGGACCTTGCGGTGTTATACTGTTAATGCTTTTGATACTGTTACTGGCTTTCACCGATTGCTGTTTAAATTATTGCCTGTATAGAGAAAGCGAGGAGTACAATTTATAATGCTTGTAAATTGATTACAATAGTTTTCTTGAAGCGAGGAGTACGGTGCTGCAATTTTACTTAAGCTTAGAAATCTTCAATCAAGATGGACAATCGTGATTTATTTTACGTGGATTTTTTTATTTACATGGACAGATGCTACGTGTAAATAAATTACAAACTCTCATAACCTTTCAAACCTTATCACTCCAAGTGTATCTACCAGCTAGCACGAGTATCCAGAATAAATCACAATCAATCCATCTAATATTATTATCAACAGTACATTGTTTAAAAAACACATACCAATAATCTGACAGTGTCTCCAAGATTGTGACTTTCTAATTTAAAGCCACCAATCTTCAATCTCGCAAGGATCCACTCGGACCAATCTCGAAGCGTTCGTTAATTCGTTAGTCAGCCGGACAATTCGAGCGACAGGCGTCGCTTTAAATTATCCCGAAAATAGAGAGCAAGCAAGGCTCCGCGACTTCAGTCGAGAGCGTTCACGTATCGCTCAACAGATCTTGAACCAGATTCCAGCGCCCGTACCGAAACGGTTGTACCCGACGCGGTTCGGTACGGTATTCCATTCGTCGTCCCGGAGTCTGCGTTATTATTTAGTCGCGCCACTGCACGGAGGAATGCACGGTCCGTATCCGCACAGGAGCACAGCCAGAGTTTCCTCCTCGGTTTCCAGAGCCGCCAGTGGCTTGTTCACCGAAAGCCAGTTCCCCCGAGCACATCCTCGCGCAACTATTACCTTCGTGTACGCTTCCACGGGAGCACGTGTAAGCGGACGTACGTGCAAGTGCGCGGTAGGAAAGTCGGGATCTTGAGCACCATTAGTTCATAGCCTTCGCGGCAAGACTTCTCGGCTTCTGCTACGACGCGGAAGTCACTTAATACCTGGCCCTGTCCTTCGCCGTTATTAAACTTCCCAGGCGCGGATGTATCGCCGCGAAGTTTACCCCGAGGGATCCAAGATAATGGAGAAACGGCGGGACGAAATAAGCAGCCGTTTCGGATTCCGTGAATCGGCCAATTTTCCGACTCTCGCGAATACTCGGTTGGCCCGGTTGCGCGCATCGATGCACGGGCAGTTAATCGATCTGGGCGATTCGAGAAGCTCGCATGACGAACGTAGTTTGTTCCTAAGTGTCGCGGCATACCGCGCCTTCCTTACGGTTTGCGTATTTGACGAGGGCTGCTTATCGATTCCGGTCGGGAGGATATTCTTGGTTCGCATCACGTACGGCTGATATTTCGTCTCACGTACGGTGAACGAGATCGGGGACGATAAAATATTTTAAGCGATCATTAGCGGCCGTTGCGCATTTTTCTTCTTCGGGCTTTCGCCTTGTTGATTGCGTATATACGCGGGCGCATGCGCAGTGGTGCGTGTAGGGGAAATGGATAATGTCAAGCGAAAGGCGTGATGCTGGCCGATGGGCATTTGTCGATCGTTATTTGAATCGTAACGATTTAATCTACTTCAGATTGGTATGTGTAATGACACTATCTGGCATCATCCGTGTAATCTGCTTCTACTAATCGAGTACCTCTTAATTTTCTATTTTTTTTTTATCTAAGTTTCTTGGCAGAACGTAATAATTGGGGCTGACGAGGGTTAACAATTTACACGTGATGTGTATCAGTGATAGAGTTTAAAAAAGGCTCTATTCGCGAGTGTAAATTCGTTATTCTAACGAAATTAGATAATGAAGCGTTGAAAGGAAGATTGCGTGTACGAATAAAGTGATGAGCTTTCAAATCCAGGAAACGAACGCGAAAAGGTACACGAGTCACGGTGGCTCTTTCATATGTGTCGCGGTATATCTTTGAAGAAGTACACGTATCCAAACGCACGTTACGGTCGCTTTATGTAGCCTCACGCCTTTAAGGAGGAATATACTCATTTAATATTACACCCTTGCGATTCTATATATCAGCGTTATTTCGCCATAGCTTGCACACTTTTCCTGCTCCATCTCTCATTTCGTTTATCTCCCGTTTGCCCTCGGCCCGCAGCTCGCATACAACTTCGCATTTGTGCGCTCCGCTAATTACGGGGATTTTGCGAGACATGCAGAGGAGGAACATGGGAAAATCCGCTCTCCCGATCCGAACTAACGTCGGAAAATACGTACGCCGAGACAAACTCGGTGTGCACACCCACTCGAGTGCCGTCCATCAACGAAAATGACGAAGGCTACGAGAAGACTGCTGCGACACCTGTAAAGTCGAAAACGTGCCAATTGCATCCTTTAAATCGACGTTAGAATTTAACTTTACCGAATTTCGAATCGAATCGAAGTTTAATCTTTAAACCCTTCACACCAATGTCGATGATCCATCGAGCATGATTTTATTCCTATAAGCAACATTATATTATTATACGTATCATTAAATTATAGGATGCTGCGCTTAGGTATGCTTCACTCTGTATTTGGTTAATCGCAATTTTTCTGCGCGAAGCTAAAAGAATATTTGGCAAGGGTGTATCGTTGATCGAGTATTTTGTCTATATAACTGCATTGAGGACACAGTAGTGTACGTCTTTCTCAA
The DNA here is from genome assembly GCA_038496175.1 of Ampulex compressa. NCBI lineage: Eukaryota > Metazoa > Arthropoda > Insecta > Hymenoptera > Ampulicidae > Ampulex > Ampulex compressa. The sequence goes on along the minus strand of JBCFXI010002122.1, from coordinate 20,540 downwards.
AGTTACTCATTGTACAAAGACTTTGTCGCGGCTAATGCCGTTAAAACACACTGCGGAAGAATCACGAGAATTCCCGTGTTTCATGCTCTAGAGATCGTAGCCAATCACGAGAATTCTTGTATCATCTATTCCAAAGTCTCTGGCCAATCACGACGATCCTTGTACTCTCTATTCCAAACTTTCTGGCCAATCGCGAGAGGTCTTGCATTCGCGTTCTTGCTATTTCGAGGTCACGTACACAGCTGGCCACTGGGCAAAGCCAAGAATAAAACCACTGGTCCGCCATGTGTCGGGCATTCAGGGCACTTATGGTCCGAAATATGTTTCTTTTAAGAGACCGTCAAAGGGGTGCTTTAATGCAAGGCCGTGGAGTATTTACGCCACGCGTTTGCAGATCGTCGGCGCAGTACGAAAGAAAGTATAATATAATCCTTGTGAAACGTACCTCGGCTCGGCGTCGCGCTAGGCTCGTGCATTAATAACAATCCGCGACGCGTTTAATTAATTTTGTCCGGCGACTACGGCCGGGACAATGCACGAAATTCCGCTTTATCCCCCTCCCCCCCCTTTTTTTCCTCGCCACTCCGCCCCCACCCCCTCGCTTTCTGGCGGTTATTAATTATAACCGGTAAAAAATATCCGCGTCTTATCTGAATGCGGCCGTTTAAAAACTATAATGCGACGGTTGGGCGGCCGTATTACAATAACGCATTACTTTGCGCCATAATATTTTAAGCGGCGCGACGGCCCCGCAATGCCGCCGGCCATATTTAAACCTGCGTTTACGCCGTTTGTATACGCACAGCGGGGCATTAATTACGCTCGAGGTCCATCTGACAATCGCGGCCCATCTCGGAAATTTACAGCTGGTTTTCTTCCCGTACGAATAACATCGCGGGGATGAACCGCGCTGGACATACTTTTTGACATTGTTTCCAAACGATAAGCGGTCTACAAGTTTAAAATCCTTTTTTTAAACTCTCCAGCGCTGTGGAGTTCTATGGATGGTCGATCGGCCATGTTCTTGAGGAAAGAATGTAAAAGAGAAAGTTGAGAGCTCGAGATGGAAAGCACAGTGTTTCGATAGTAAGCGCGATGAGAATAAGAATAATCGATAAGTATTAGTTTGGTTTTATAGGTGAGGGATAGATTAAGTTTATTGGTACTTGTATTGCATATTTTTTTCAAAGTATCTCTTGGTTTCTTTTTTTTTAAAGATGTCTAATCTTAACGTGAGGGTATGTCGATCGTTAAATTAACTTATTGTTCAGTGGATTTTCTTCTGTTATTATTCTTGTATTTCTACTCGTCGATTAAAGGCCGCTGATATTCTTATTACACGATTATTCGTATTCAAATGTTCCACAAGATTTTCTGCGTGAACCCAAGACAAAAACTTGACCCGCACGTTTAAGATCTCTCCAGTTCACGAAAATGTTTAAAATATACATTCGTAATAAAGAACTGTCCGTGTTATCCGCGCTATTCGTAGACCAAGTTCATGCCCCGGATTCTCAGGTGCATCGCGCGCCACAGTAGCGCTGATTAATATTATGCGAAGTACAGAGTGCTGAAACAAATAACTTAGGGCCAGTACTTTGCGCTTCCGTGCAGGCGAGAGAACTTTCCAAGTTAGACGAACGTGATGAAAATTCGATGGTAGATTTATTACCTCGCGGCTTATTCCTTGCATATTCGATTATTATTAAACCACCGGCCAGTATGCTGGGGGATAATTGTTCGGGAAGAATCTATCGCCGATCGAGAGCGCTCGAACGATCAAGGATATTATAAATGAGATCCACGTCGAAGCGAATTCCTTCATCCTTCACTCCTGCCTCTAACTCATATCCAAATTACACCCGCTCTCGTCCTCCATAACCGTTATATTTTTATCCTTCTACACCGACAATAACGCGCCACAAAAATATATCCGCACCTCGCGTACCTTTCCACGGTCCTTGCAGAGCCAAAAGCAATATTATCCCATCGCTTTTCAGAGGAAGCGACACTTTCGAAAACTCTTCAAATATTTCACCATTTTTCATTCGCTCAACAAACCACGATAACTGTCCTTTACGACCGCGCGCCATGACTCTTCGCGCTTTAATCGCTGAATTACCAAGTTTTCCATGAATTTAACCATCTGAGGGATATTCTCATGCCGTTCGTGGAACCGAGATAATGGACGTCTTGCTCGAAAGTCGCAAGATCCGAACGTAATTTCACCTGGGGGAGGCGCAGAGACGACAAAAGTCCGCGACTCGAACGAAGCTCGGGCGGACAGCGGTACACGTACAGGAATTCCCCGACCATTTCAGGCTCTAACTCTCATGAAGGATGCAAAACTCATTTGCGTAGTAATTAAGAATTTAATACGGATGTGCCGGCTTCGGAAATCCAGACAGTGCGCGGAGTGCAAACATTGCTCGAAATAATTTATTCCCCCTCCCCTTCCCCGATTCGGCCCGTTGGAGATGCATAACCGTGTTCCAGGATCGATGCCCCCTTGCCGGATAAAAATTTCAACTTTGTGAAAACGCGAAAGCGCGCCCCGAGTTGAAACTTTTGCACGGCCACATTTCCCGATAAGATCCCCCGGGCGCGCCCTTTGGGAAGTTATTAGCGAGCAATTAGACTCGCGGCTCTTATTTACAGCCGCCGATACTTGCGAAGCTATCAAACTCTCCACCCCTTTTTTTCCTCCTCTGAAAGTGTAACATCGTCTTTGGGAAAAAAAAAAAAAAAAAAAAATGAAGAGAAACACATTCAAAGGTCCAATCGAGGACGCATTTATTTGCAGTTTCTTGGTAGGTTACGCTTAAACGTCCGACCGCAGACTTTTTCCAGCCCTCGGAGGTAAAGGAGTTGTGTCGTTTGTAAACGATATTTTATACTCGCTATATTGGGATCGGTGGATAGGAATGGTAAGATCGAACTATTTCTCATGGCACGCGTCCTTGATTTCTCTCGTGGTACACGTCCTTAATTTTGCGGCTTGTTCCTCGATTAATTCATTATATCCCAAAACCTAGTGCAAACCTAAATAATGCACCAATCGATTCATTTCCTAAAATAATCTCATTAGAGGAACAATACTTTTAACAAGTTTATAACTTATACAGCAGTCGACACAACGTTCAGTTACAACAAGCAAAATGAAAAACTTCCATTTTCAAGCTATAAAAAACAAAATTAGGTAAAGAAATCAAAATCAAGCTTCCCTAAGAAGCAACGATAACAAACAATGGATGAAGGCACAGCTATTCACACGTTCATCGATGCGATGCGTTCCGACAACAGTCGTTCCTCCCTGAAGTAACGATTCCAAGGAACAGAGGATCGCTTTTCGAGATCCCGCCGTGCGTTACTTTTGTCGATCGACTCTCAACCGAGGGCATTCGAGTCTCGTTCGAGTGCGCCTCGCGGAATAGCCCAACGGAGGCTGCCTTTTCCCAAGCCTGGTGACAGTGGCGGGACTGCAAAGGGATTCGCCGGTATCGAAGAAATAGTGGCGGGCCCCCAGGATTCTGTGGGATCGAGCACGATGAACGAGAACGTTTGTACTCCGCTCTCGTCTGTAATGGTCGCTCTTTGGGCTCCTCGTTTTGCAGAGCGCGTATCAAGAGGTTTCATCCGGCGAGGTTTTCCGCTCAGGCCGGGGGATAAACTCCGGCGAATGTCCTGGTAAACGCGAGCGTGCCTCGCAAGTAGCTTCCGCAGTGGATTCTGACAGGCCTTTGAGCGTTTCTTCGACTTTTCATTCAGGACGAGAGGAGGACTCGCGTGGATGGCCGATGGTTCATCGATTTATGTCGGTTCAGATGAATTCTTCGTTCTCGCTCGATGTCGATAGTCGGGACGGTTTATCGATTTGTGCGTTTTATGATTAAATCTTTATTTTTGTTCGTCAGTGCGGTTGGTTTCTTGATTTGTGCCCTTTGCGAATGAATTCCTTACCTTTCTTCGATATTCAGGTCGATTTGTGTAGTATCGATGTAATATTGATTTATTGGTATTATGGAATATTGTGTAATAACGATTTATGTCGGTCATAATGGACTCTTTATTTCTATACGATAGTCATATAGATGATCAAGTTAGTTTATCGATTTACTTCGGTTGTAATCAATTCTATATTTTTATTGGTAGTAAGTTTTTCTTTGAGTTTGTCGATCTTTTCCATGATTTTCTCGAGGATGAATTGTGCACCTTCCTAATCGCAATGCTCTTGTCAAGCTTTAGTTTTAGAGTCCCAAGCTCGATGTCACACGAGAGGATGAAAATTTCAAGGAAGTAAAATTACATTACGTGGACCATTCTTTGCTCAGAATGTAGAAACTGAGATATCTTGAATCGAGAGGAGTAAAAGCTACGCTCCAAAGATCAATCGTTCATCAAAACACGAATTATTAAGAGAATTTGATTTTAAGAAGAATAATAAGAATTTGGATTTTGAGATATGAAAAAAGGGCGACGGTCGCAAAATGCCCAGAATCAAAATTATCGTGAGAATGTCCAGGATAGCGAGACTTTCGATCGTTCCTCGTGGTTTCGAAGAGGAAAGGCGCAGGCTTTGTTTCTGGCGAGAGGACAGATCGAGGAGGGAACGGAAGATTGGAAGTTTTCTAAAAATCGCGGGGCATTCTTGCGGCGCGAGGTGCGCGGCGACGAGACTTTCGTTCTTGAGATTTATGTCACGGCATTGTTGAAGATATCTGAAAGCCGTAGAAAATTCTTCCTTCCTGAAATGGATTGCCCCGCTTTACCGAGTGCCAGGGTGTTACACTTTACTAAAACGCGTAACCACTTCCTCCTCGACCGAGCGCGTATCGATGATCAATCCTCAAGCGCGTAATAGAAACGCAATATTATATCTCGTTCATCTCTATTCCATTCAACCGAAAACGGATTTAAACACGAGTAACGACACCCTATTCGTATAAAACTAATATTCATAGAACTTTATTATCATATATAATATTTTTAATAACATCATTACCATCCATATATAACTCGAAAATTTATAGAAAGATTACAGTTAACACTAGAACTACCAGCCACTTTCTGTGCATATTTAAAACACCAGATACATCTTTAAAAAAAAGGAGAGAGTAAGGGGAAATATCAGTAAATCAAAACGATGATCTAAATACTGCATGAAAATCATCGAAAATCTCAAAAAATACATCGTTATAAAGCACTACGATTTTTCAAAGAAACGACTGACCAATCACTTTGACTGGTTTGGTAGTTCTAGTGTTAATAATAAATACTACCAAAAATAAACACGTATATCCCAGCAAATACTACCTTTCCAATACCCATTCCATTAATAAACCCAAATACACGCAACCAATTTTCACGCCTCAACTCATCCTCTATATTTTCCACGCTATTTCAAAATATACCAGAGGAAACGCGAGCTACTCAGAGGTTTAAACCCAGCGGATAGGTTCGTAAGCCATATCGATGAAAGAAGCGCATTCGGAAGAAACCGAAGGTACTGAGTAGGAGAGTCAGAAAAAGAGGAAGAGAGGGAGAGAGAGAGAGTGCGCAGCGGCATTCTTTGAAGTGTTTCTCTACCGGGAGAATTTCCATCGGCGGTGCCACGACATTGTTCGACGTGTTCGGCACGTGAACGAGGGAAATTCTCTTTCCCGTTGGAAGGGCATCCCACGGCAGTCGACTCGCGGGTTTCGCGGATGCCGCTGGTTACCGCGCGCCAATGAGATGCACGCTGGTATAATCCGCCTTGCGCACCTCGTAAAATCGAGACGCCTCTCCGAGGGAACGACGGTGATAAAAGAAAATAGGGGAACTTAAACGACCGTCGAGAGAAAGGGGCGAAAAATAGAGAGAGAGAGAGGAAGGGAGAGGCCTTTTCTCGACGATCGGAAACTTTGTCGTGGGCGAAGCAAACGCCGCGTGGAGAGGATAGTCGTTGGAGAAGTGCGTGACGATCTTTGTACGGAGACCTTAGATTTGGAATTCTCCTCCACGGATCTCGAAGAGGTTTGGGATATTGAGGATTCAGAATAATGTTAAAATTAAAATAGCGATGATTCTGGTGCTTATTTAGATTATAATATTATTTACTGAGATTATTATTGAGATAAGTTCGTAGCGTTGATTCCGGTGTTTATTGTATTAGGATAAGTAAGTGGATTATTGTTCCTCGGAGCTCAGAGTTTTTTGGAGGGAAGAAACTTGATGGAGGAGGAAAGGGTGGTGTTGCGTGGAAAGGATGTTTGAGCAGAAGTGCGTGGAATTTTTTTCGATCCGCAGTGATATGCAAATATGGAGAGAGCTGACTTAGAATCGAGCGGGGGTACGGAGCGTTATTTCGAAGCAGCGCTGAGTTACAGAGGTTCAACACGAAGCGTATCATGACTCGTCGGTTGTTCTTGCTTTAAATCACACGACTCGCCAACGAAGTATTTTTCCAGACTTTGTATAGTCTTGTTAGAGTGCATGCATCCTCCTGTCGAACTATCGACATTCCTCCATTGTCCCTTTATTCCTTAAAGATGTGTACCTATTGAAATATGAATATATGTACGTAGCATTGCATCGTGTTTTCTTTTTATCCTTTACTTCCTTGCTCACACGATTGAATCGGAAATTCAATGGCCCATTAAAGCATGCCCCCAGCGATTATACGCGGCTGTTAATTTCACTGTTAACGGAATAGTTGATCAACGTATTGCGGCTCGAATAACGTTAGCAGTCTACGTCCAAAAATCCCACAGGGAAACGAAGTATCCAATATCGCCAGACATGATCCGCCAGAATCTGGCAGATCGTTTCCCGGAACGTGCCTCTCGTCGGCGGTGGCCGAAATAGTTTTCGAACTATCGCAACAGCGGTGCGAATCGCGATTCCCTTCGTTCCGGCAGGCATCCCTTCAGCCCTTCGACTGCTCGCGTGGATAACAATACTCCTCCGTGCACAATAATCATCGGTTTGCGTCCAATATCCTCAATGCTGATCGTCCAAAACTCCGAATCTCGTCCATCACCTCTGGTTTTTCCATGTGATATATATCATATATATCATCGACAGCCAAGAGCCGGTTTTTCACTAATAGCTAATAGCTCTTAGCTAATAGCTCTGGTTTCTCGAAACCGACCTTAAACACTAGATCCTACTCCAAATGATCTTAGCAGTCGATGATATATATAATGTATATCACGTGGAAAAACCAGAGGTGATGGACGAGATTCAACTTTGGAAGGATCAGCATTGAGGATATTGGACGCAAACCGATGATTATTTTGCATGGAGGAGTATTGTTATCCACGCGAGCAGTCGAAGGGCTATATATATATGTAGCTGTATATATATATATATATATATATAGCTCTGGTTTTTCGAAACCGACCTTAAACACTAGATCCTAGGCCAAATGATCTTAGGAGTCGATGCCAAAAATGAATTAAAAAGACAGAATAAATCAATTTAAAAAATTGTCCCAAAGCGTATTTCGCGATAATCAAGCGAGTTACTTATATATGAAAAATAAAATCGACAGAAATCATTGAATCATTCGATCATTAATTTCTCTTTCTCGATGCTCAAGGTGGTAATAATCGAGGAACGATAACTTTATTCGGCATACACGAAGATCGGATGCTTATTAAAAGAGAATGTGAAAAAAAGAAATGCCTTTCCTCATTTAAATTCCTACTTTTTAAAGTGGATGACCAATTTCAGCCACGCGACCACTCATGCCGCATTCGGGGGCGCGACTATTACAGGGTTAATGACGCTAACCAGCACGCATTCGCGAATGGCCCGACCCTTCTTTCCTTTGTCCCGCTCCAGCCTCGTTTAATTTAACGCGCAACTATCTGGGAAAGAGGTAGTCGCGTATTTCACGTCAAAGCACGCTACCCGGGTATATTCTTCTACTTATCCGGTACGTTTTCGCGTTGCAATCAAGGGAGTGCACTTGCACAGGCAGTTACGCGCAAATGCTCTTAGGGGAAGTTTGCGCGGCAACTTTTGGCCCGACGCCTTACCGGGGGGGACAATTAACAGCCGCTTTATCACGGAGCGCGATAAGTCAGGCATCCAGAGGATTTTCCGCGCGCGCACCGGAACGTGTCCTCGATTACGTCGAGGCCGATCACTGAAGTCGGCTCGAGGCTGCTCCCCCTCTCCTTTCGCGAGCGCTGCGCCCGCGGTTGATGAAGTGCGCGAGAATAGCGCGGTTGGAAAGCGGCGACACAGGAGATTGGTCCGCCTAACCCCTGTACACGTGATTTTTTTTATAAAAGACCGCCGATTGGTAAAGTATTTTTAATCAGATTCTTATAGGAAGAAGAAAGATTTTTTAAAAATAGAACGAATAATTCTTGTGGAAAGAGGCTAAGTAAATTGTGAAATATATGCGAATGAGGTGTGGAATATAGACAAGTTGAGATTGGTTCTGTGGTAACTTTATTATATATTAGTGTTAAATTACGTGATAGGGTGTATTTTAAAACGTAAGGGGAATTTTGTAATTTTGCAAGTTGTATTAGTACGACCTGTGCGATTTTTTTTGGTCGTTGCGTTGGCAAGCATGTTTGAAAAGTATCCGTACATTGTTAGCCATATCGGATGTTTAGTCTGTTGTCGACTGTCGGAAAGGTTACCCGTGTTTTGGTGCTATCGGCGATACGCACTTCATTGTTTGCTCGTGAATTTTTGGCCAAAAACAACACTGCAATGATACCGCTGCCTCCATATTCGCTAGATATGATTCCGTGTGGCTTTTGCCTTTTCCCAAAAATAAAGAAAACCTTAAAGAGACGTCGTTTTGCAAACATAGTTGAGATTAACTCTGTCTCAAATATCGAGTTCTACAAGTGTTTTGGGGATTGAAAAAAACACTGAAATACGTGTATAACATCTAACAGACACTATTTCAAGAAGATTGCATTGATATAGACGAATACATGGAATTTATTCCAAAAAACGAAAATTCCTATTATCCTACTTCTACATAACAAAGTCAGATACTAGAATCGTATAACGGTCCGAATGAGTAGTCTGCATTAAATATCAAGCAAACAAGTGGACAAAAAATCGATATACACAAAAACACTACTATAAATAACCAACACAGCTAAAAAAGAAGAGCAAAAGGATCATAAAGCATGTTTTCGAGACACCAGTGTTCGAGCAAAAGGATCGATGCTGGACTATATTAACATCCCATTGAACACGGTGGATGCAATTAAAATAACGAATTATAAAAATCATAAACCATACGAGAATGCTCTATGTGCACCAAGAAGAACCAAATGAATGCACAATAAGGAGAAATTTCGAAGGTATCTCGAAGGAGCGCGCGAAAAATATAAGACGGTCTTCCAACATAAGTCGCGTTGTTAAATCGATATTTACGCGAATGGAAAGTGGAAAGAAATACCAGGAGCGGGAAGTGTCTTTTCCAGTTACAGAAATTCCAGCCGGACTTTATCTCCTTTGGAAGAAAGGGGGAGAATCAGATTGCGGCGAAGGGAGGGCGGTGTATTTTCGTCGGTTCCTCTAAGCGAAAGGAGGAGTCGCCGGGCGCTAGGAGGCGAAATTGTCTCGGCGATGTATGGAAATGCGAAGGCGCGCGAGGTATTTCATCTTCGATATCTATTCAGCACTCGATTTACTTTGTAAAATACTGCCGAGTATAGACGTAAAAATGCGGGGTCAAAGGAAACAGGGGAGAAATGTGAGAATTGGTGTGGGCGGTGAGCGGAGAGGTAAATTTCTGGGATGTTCTGCTCCTCGAGATCACTATGTGCATTTGATTTGCGAAAAGATTTTTGGCTCGAGGCTGAAGTAACGCGGGACTGCGAAGTGTTCTTGGAAGATGGACGATTAATGCGAATATCAAACCCCGTTTCTATGGAATCAAATCGAACATAATGATGATCAGTGATGTTCATCGATCACCGGTACCAAACCTGAGGGATGTTTTGAATAAAATACCGAAATATCAATGCGATGTCATTGGAAAATGGATATTTGTGCATGTAACGATGCATTTTTGAGCGATTAAAGGTAATTAATTATGAATATTGCAGGAACGTTAACGAATAATATTTGATAATTTCTGTCCCCCCACTCGCGATAATGAAATTTGCATCCACACTTTGTGAATATATACGCAACACTCTACATACAAGATATATATTGTATGCGCGTTTATACAAAGCTTGAGATATTATGAGTGTACCACGCGAAGACAAACAACGAATATTGTAATACAGTCCCTCGCTGCGTGTAACATTTGGATGTATAGAGATGGCATTCTCGTTGCTTTGCGTTTGAAACCATACAGGACATTGTTAGCATCGAGTATGCTTTGCAAACCTGCAGGGATAGCGCATCTCTGTTGGTATAAGAAATACAGCGTATGAGCTCGTGGCAACGAGTACACGCCGTGAAAAACGACGCATAAGACGCGGAAGAAAAGTTCGCGAGGAATTCATGTTCGCGGAAAATCCTCGAGAAAATTTCCACCGTGGCAAGAGTCGTCCCAAAAGATAAAAAAGGGTGGCGCCGTGTTAAAATTCTATCCTTCGATGACGCCCGATGCATCCGCCATATAATCGTTAAAAACAACGCGAAGTTGCGTAAAACAGCTTCGCACTAGCGAATTGATTTACACGAGTGATTATTTATTCAAGAATACGCTCCTTAAAACACGACAGATTGGTTTTACAAACAAAATCCTCGAAACATACCGTCTTCCATCGAATCACTAAAAATATTGTTGCAGCAATGAAAAAAGCGATAATCTTGAAAATGTCTCACAACAGTCCCTCCATTCGCGATCACAAGGAGAACAATCGCGATTATTCCTACCAGCAAAATCCAGGGCCGTACGAGGCATCGCCCATTTCCATTTCCCCCTCGCCTTTCCCCATTCATTTTCATTTTTCGCCGCGGACGATCGAAAAGCGTCCCGCCAACGTTTCCACTCCTGACTCTACAAATAGTCATTTCAATATTACCTTCGCTCTCATAGTCAATTTGGTTTCCCCTCTCGAAGTAGAGCTAGGCACCAAAACTTCAGACCCCTGTCTCTCCTCGTGCGCTTCACCAAGTGGGAGGAATAACGAATAAACGTACAGAGAGAAGCAAAGAACTTATTCATCGTCCATTTATTACATATCAGTAGTCGTACCTCCTATCACACCCTCCTGCCATTGGTCGCGCGATTCAGGCACGCACAGTGGCCGCCAAAGGGCGAAGAAATCGTTCTCCAATCAGGAACCGGCGCGGTTCGTTTATGCCGGGATAGATTCCAGAAATGGAACTACGTATTTTTCTGTACAAACGCGGGAGACAGCGGCCCGCGCGGATTCTCGCATGACTTTAAGGCAGCGGGAAGGAAGGTAGAGTGGTGGGGGGGGGGGGAGAGGCACGTCGAAGATTCTCTTCGACGAGATATAGCCGCGCATCACGGGAGAAATCCTCGAGAAAATTCTTTCCCCCGGGGCGAGTCGCGTATATTCGAGCACTTTCAAAAGGGGAGTGGAGGGGGGGGGGAGCGGAGGGGGAGGGGGAAGCCCGGGAACACGGATTCGCGGTTCGTACCGAAATTTCAATGGGAGTTCGACGAGTAGACATTTCGCTCCCGTAGGAAGCCGACGACGGGTGCTCGTTCACGGGGGAGTATTTTCTCTCTCTCTCTCTCTCTTCTTCATCGTCCTTACTCTCTCTCTCTCCCTCTCTTTCTCCTTCATCGTCCTTACCCTCTCTCTCTGCCTCTCTCTCTCTCTCTCTCTCTCTCTCTCTCTCTCTCTCTCTCTCCCCCCCTCTCCTTCATCGTACTTAACCTCACTCTCTCTCTCTCTCTCTCCTTCATCGTCCTTACCCTCTCTCTCTGCCTCTCTCTCTGCCTCTGCCTCTCTCTCTCTCTCTCTCTCTCTCTCTCTCTCTCTCTCTCTCTCTCTCTCTCTCCTCTCCCCCTCTCCCTCTCTCTCCCTCTCCCTCTCTCTCTCCTTCATCGTACTTAACCTCACTCTCTCTCACTCTCCTTCATCGTCCTTACTCTCTTTCTCTCTCGCTCTCTCTCTCTCGCTCTCTCGCTCTCTCTCTCTCTCTCTCTCTCTCTCTGCCCTTTTTTTAATACCATCCAGAAATTACGGGAAATTGACATTGACGACTTTTGCGCCGACGGGGAAATGGCCGTGGAAATGGATTTTCCAGGGGAGATTTATTAATTTACCGATGACCGTTCTAGCTGGTGAAACGCGGTGGTTCCGGGCGCGCGGAGCTTGACGTACGGCTACGTCAAAAAAGATCCATAGGCGGATCCCTTTAATCGCAGCGGGGCTTTCATCGGTCGCTAGGATCGAGTCGATCGTACAATGTTCTCTCGTTTATTATATCGAGCTCTTGTATCGATATTTACGACCCGTGCATGGAGCCTCGTGTTGTTATCGGTATTGCCTCTGAAGTAAACCGCGCGTTTTCAGCAAAGGATCTTTGATTTAGTTGTCGTTGTGAGGAGTAAGCGGAGTAATCGTTGAAATTAAGACTAAACTTATATTATAAGCGGTTATAATGAACAGTTATTTTTTTTTTTAATTTATCTTTGGCACTGATTGCCAAGGTCATTTGGCGTAGGACCATTATTGAAGAGGATTGAACTTATCCAAGCGGTTATAATGACCGATCAGTGGTTCTTTTTTTTTGTTTAATTCATTTTTGGCGCTGACTGCCAAGCGACGGACGAGCTTATATATAGCTGTTTGCAATACTTGCGAGAAGTGCCAGCGACGATATATAGTTGCGCATCGTATAGCGCCTTGTTATTCGCATTGCGAGATAACTTTGTCTGAAAATAAATTGATGAAACTATCGCCATTACTTGATTCTCCATTTTTCCCGTAATATATTGCTTTTGGAGGATGTAAATATTTTCAGTTTGCTTTTTATGAGCTTCTCTCGAAACCTTTATAAATTCGCACGAACACCGCTTTTTCGCCCGGCACTAAAAGAGTTAAGGTGGATCGCCAACCAACAGAGCTACGATATACGTACCACATGGAAAAAAAACCCAAAGATGATAGGCAGAATTCTAACCCAGATCTCCGCTTCGGGTCAGTTATTTCTTAAAAAAAGCATTTTTCGAGCTTTGCCATGATTTTACCGCGAAATACGATTCGTTCTGTCGATCCATCGACATCTCTGCCCAATAGCCTTCTTCATTAAGAATACACGCGATATACATTTAAACTAGAAAGCGAGGCTTGCAGGCTTGGCGTTAACGAGGGGCATTGATTTTTGCCTCGCTGAAAATTCCCCCGACGACATACGCGGCCGCGTTAGACGATTTTAGCCGTTTGCACAAAGCGGGCCGGGGGAACATTCGAGATGACTGTGCGCGCGAGAAAATACAGGAGGCACCGTTATGGATACTGATACAGCGAAAAAGGTTGAACAAATAAAGGAGGAGCTTTGAACGGCGGCGAATGACAGTCTGGATACATCAGAGCGCTTGCAGCGTCAAAAAGGTCTGGCCTCGGCGCCGTGGAAAAATGGTCCTCCTTGGGCTGGGCGAGGGAGAAAAACTGCGAACTGCACTCAAAATTGCAGTTGCATGATACAACGCGAAATGAAAATTGAGTTACGCGAATGTGCGCGTAATGTAAGCGCGTTACGTGAGATACACTGGGTCGCGGGGGATGAGAGAAAAAGAAGAAGAAAAAGGAAGAAGGGCTGGGGGGTCCGGACGGGATTTCGTGCACGAATGCACGTGCTCGAGGAAAAAGCTGAATGAAATGGAGTTGCACGGCTTTAATAACGACAGGAGAATACTATCCTCCTCCCCTCCTGCCTTTTTTTTCCTCCTCCCTCAATTCATTCCTGCTTCTTGCCGGCTGCCACGAAATATTCCACCTTTTCACCAAACCTACAGTGCAACCTAAAGTTTGGCCAAGACGACGTGTCGCTGTTCGAAATCGTCTCGATTCGAAGAACACTAACGATCGTTTATCACTGCTTCGTATCGATAAGCTTAGTAAGAATTCTATAGATTCAAATGAAGAGATAGTATAATCAGTGGAAACTTTGTAATTCCTGAAAGGAAATAATATTCTTATAATATATAGGAGATATAAAAGAATGTCTAATTAATAAATAATAAAATATCTTTAACGATCTTTATTACTTGTTTTTATTATTTATGTAATTATTATTATCTAAGATGTCTTTAATTAATCAAAGGAACAGTACAAAGAAGTAGCTGAACAGTATTATAATTATATTCCTTTTGAGCATGCACCAAAATGCCTCGAGCGAAAAAGTATACGTCATCGTGATTAAAACCCGCTTCGAATTGGAATGGCGGTAAAAAGAATTTAATCAGGCAGGATGAACAAAGTGCAAGGAAGTAGGGGATCGCTCTTATGCAAAATCATATGTTTCCATTTTTATATATAATAGGCATTCAGTTAAATCGTCGAACATCGTCGCTTGGCGGATGCGTTTTTGTTTTTTTTTTCTTTTCCTGTTACAGTCCTTCGCACTGTAAAGATTAAAACAAACCATGGCCACCATTCGTCGAGGCACGAAAGAGCCAGGGAGTGTTGTTCCAAGCGACGTTATCCGATTCCAAACTCGGCCGGACGACCTTGTAAACGAGTCGTGGATGGACAGTAGGTACGTGATGCAAATAAAATCGTCGAACAAACGAGGCTGCGTGGGGCTTACGAGGACATCCGTGCGCTCGGTGTCATTAAACGCGACATAACTTTGTTATGGAAAAATTGCTCTCCCATCGGCGTTGCTGCACGCTCGACGAAAATCGACAAGCAGTTTTCACGAGTAGTTTAACAGGCGTGCCGCGGAGTGGATTTACGATCTCGCTCTTATTATAACCAGTACGATTTTCCCCCCTCTACGCGAGCATTACCCTCGCCACTTTGATACATCGCGTCGTTTCAAGCGATTATAAACTTAAGAGTTGATATCAAATTTCTATTGAAACCGATAAATCGATAAAAACGCCCAGGGAATCGAGTGATTAAGAAAAAGGCGTGGAGAAAATAAACCTTGACTTTATTCTAACTTACGATCATCTTGCTAAACACTAGAACTACTGGTCACTTCTTGGGATATTTAGAATACCACATATATCTTAAAGAAAAAAATAGGAGAATAGAAGAAAATTCCAGTAAATCAACACCACGATCTTAATACTGCATGAAACTCATGGAAAATCTCGAAAAATGCATCGTTCCAAAGCACTACGATTTTTTTTTAAAGAAACGACCGACCAGTCATTTTGACTGGTTTGGTAGCTCTACTGTTAAAGCACGAGGTATTCGAAACAATAACCAATCAATAATACGTCGTATGTTGATTAATTAACAGCCTCATAATTATCCACAATGAGCTTACAGCTCGATATACCAACAAACGATGATATCGGAGATTCGCAGTGATCGAAGTTAAGTCTTACTGTTGCCCTGTAATTCCAAACGTAATACAAGAAGCGAGCTTAAGCGAGGATATGAAGAGCCCTTAAACTCTCGAGGAGCGCTTTTGACGGTTAGCTCCTATCGGGGATATCTTTTGGGTCGCGCATCTACGAATTCGACGTTACTTTCCTTCCGCTATTCATCATTCCGCCCTTCCCCCCTCGCCCCCTTCCGCGCGAAAGGAAAGAGGCGGCGGAGGATGGAAAAAGCGGCGCGAGAGGTAAGAAAAAGAGGACGCGCGGATCGATCGAACCATTGTAAGAGCGGCCTCTGATGACTCTCGCGAGCCTTTAAAGGCACCTGTGACTGATTACACAGAAATTATACCTTACATCGGCCGGGAAACGTATTCCAGCGGGCGACGCAATCAGCATTCACCGTCCTGGGCCCTTGTAAAACTAACGAGGCTAGGATCCTGTGAAATTAATCCGTACACTTGGAAACACCGATGCTTAGGCGACACGCTTTGGCTTTAGAGAGAATTGTGCTTTCCATCGATTTCGAGCTCAATAAAGTATCCTTGGAATATGAAAGGAATACTCGATAGAGTATATATATATATTATATGATATCATATGATGGACGAAGGTTTAAGGATATTTTGCGAAAGCTTTGTGATATTGCATAATCCTAAAGAGCGATTGGAAGTTATTGGAGAGACTTTATGCGGTCGATTTCATCGTTTTTCGAGGATTTTAATTCGTGTTAAGGTCAAAGGCTTTAATTCGCTTGATAATCGCTTTAGCCTCGAGGTTTAATGTCGAGTAATGATAAAACGTGGAATTTAAGCTGGTTTGAAGAGGGATTTTATTTACGTAATCCTAGGTTTCGATGTTTTCTTCATTGTCTCGATTAGGATTATTTTCGTTCGCTAATTCTGTCGCGTCGCACAGTGGAGTGGCCGTAGCTCAAGGCGCTTGGCTGGCTGGGCGTATATCTTGCAAGCCGCCAGGCCTGCATACGTTTTATGCATGCTCACCAAACCTTGGCTGTTTCCTCCGATAGCCCTGCCCGGCATGGGTTAATTAACTGAGCAATCACCTGTGTGTACGTCCGGATGGACCGACTGTTTCGCTTACTCGAAGGCACAAGCACGGCCATTGTGGACGCCTTGAAGATTGCAGGACAATCCGCTTATTATCCGTGCATTACATTAATTATCTCGACTGCTTGGGGGCGTGCAATTTCTCAAGCTTGCTCGTTAGCTTTTTGAAGGATAAAAATAATTTTTCGATAAATGAATGGAGATAAATGCACAGGCTATTCTCTATTAGAATTATTCGTCCGACTATCTTTAGGAATAAAGTGAATATTTTAATCGATTAGTTAAGAACATCGAAGTGTATTTTTTTATACGTTCCAATGTGCGTGGTCTCGTATCAAGATTTGATTTTTAAGACGAAAGCTTGGAAGGACTGTCGCCTGGTTAGATTCATGTAAAAAAAATCGATATTAACCCACGTGACTGATCGTTAAAAATATTTTCTTAAACAGACACTAACCAGTAAAATATATACACATTAAATTTTTGCATTCTAAACAAAAAATTTGCAACTTTTTAGAGAAACTAAAAATACTTTTAAAAAAATATAATATAAATGTTTATCACCAAGATTACATATAGAGTTCGATATATATATAGAAACTTTACCAGCAAACTTCGCAGTTGCGCCAAGAGCCGCGATTTGACCTAACAACTGATATGAATATAATCCGACTGAACCAGCAATTGTACGCAACATTCAATTTTACACCTGGTAACTCTGAAAATTGTTTACGAAACCAATTTATCGCGCGAGGAGCAGCTTGTCTCGCGCGATACTCGCTGGTCCCCCTCGGGCTTTATTATTCTTGGCTTCGAGTATCGCCACTCATCGATTTCGCCTTCGAGTATCTTAACGATGCGAGCTCACTCCCGTAAGACGATTAACGACGTTAAGCCGCGTATATCGGGGCAAAGGTATGGCGGAAAATTTAGGGGGGGGGGGGAAATAGTCGCGAATGAGGGGGGAGGGGGGAAATGTCGGCGGGAATTTCATTAAAATGAGCGCCGACTCGCATGAATATTAACAATCTGGGCAATGTACGTAAATGGGTATTACGAAACACTGGCGCGGAGGTAACTGTGCGATAACTATTCCCCCAATTCGGTGAAACGTTCTGTTCCCTCTCTCTCTCTCTCTCTGTCTGTCCTTCTCCCTTCCTCTCTATACGTATATCTATCTCGCTATCTCTTCCTCCTCTTTCTCTTCCCTCCTCCTTCCTCCTCCGTGTGCGTACGCCTCGTTTGTCATACCGCGACAGATCTGCTCAGGGCCGAGAATCAAAGCAGCGCCGCCAGGAAGAAATTCGATTTCAAAAACGCGCCAAAAGCGCGTCGATGTTGCTCACTGTACACGTACATCTCGTCCAGATGTCGGCTCGTAGACGAGAAGAGTACCTCTTGTAGGATCGTCGATGCTGTTCGCGAGTGTGCAAGAGAAACCGCGCATAATAAATACAATTCCCTGTTAACCGTTTTAGTGCAAGGGGTTTTTGAAAATTCGTCTCGGATTGCGCCATGAGGAGCGACAGCGCTTTCCTTCGCTTATTTGCGAGTAATGTCGAGCGCTGCTCCCTTTTCTCGTCGAGATATTCTTAAAAATCAACCTTGGGACACAATGTGTTAAAGAAGGACTGCTAATTATGCAGGTTGTTTGCGATTATTTGAAAGAAAATTAGTAATCACGAGAAAAATGACTATATATTAAATAATTACGAAGAAAAGAAATTAGTAATTACGGAAACTCAGACAGACTCGCGACGAGGTACATCCGAAACCGAGCGCGTCGCGAATTGACGATCGTGACCAAATATCGCGGCACAGTTCACCACAGTACGCGAACGCACTGCGTGGCACTAAAACGGTTAAACATTGAAAAGTGCGCCCCGATAAAACAGCTTTCGATCTTCCACAATCCTACAAACGACTTTGCCTTCCTTGCACATTCGAACTTATTCGCAGCAGTGTTTCGATCCTCGAGCTTGAGCAGTTTGCAAGCTGAATATACACGCCAATGGGATCAATTATCTATATCCTATACTCATCCTTCTGCAGTAGGACGTGTATAATATAGGGTCGACAGTGGCGGCTGTTCCACGGAGTGCAAGGCTCGTCAACTCACCTGAAACAGAAACGAAAAACTGCCTTTGGTACGTGTTTTCATAGCCGATTAAAAAATTCCATAAGTACAATCTACGATTATTCCACGAAGACTCGGAGGGCATCTCGCTAAATTCACGCCTCAGCATTCATTCCGCACGTCCAAATTCCACGCTACGATTTAAAACCAAACTCCAGCGCAGCAAAAGGATTTATCCTCGAGCTGGAAGCAGCTATCAGGAGCAAAATCGGCTTTTTGTGCCTTCGAAACGAGCGGTGACAGCTTTTGAGGCTTATGGCCAAGCTGAATTTTCTCAATGAATCGGCTATCCCGAGCAAGCGGCGGCCAGATTTCCCGTTTCGCTGTCCTTTTGCCGCGGACGTGCGCCGCCGTCAAAATCAATTTACATATTCGCGGCTGTAACCTGCCCTGCCGCTTTTATGCCCCGGGCTTTAGCCGGCTTTACTACCTGCGAGCATTTACCGCCGCGTGCGCGCGGCCGCATTCGAATTAATCGGATTACAATTTTGAAATAAACCGTTCGACTTCTCGTTAAAATAACCCAGCCGGCAAAGGAAATTCCTGGGCCTTTACCGTCAGCCTCAAATTTATCCATAGAAATACGGCTTATGGCTCTCAACGTATCTCGTTGGGATCGTGTATATCGCTCGAAGCAACTTTCTTTTTTTTCCTTTCATCCTATACGCGATATTGTTGCTAATTAAAACTCCTGTACCGTGAGTTGGATTTTGATAATGTCTGCATGTGGATTAAAATCGAACCCCGCATATATCTTTAAAATAAAGGGGAGAGTAAAAGGAAATTTGAGTAAATCAATACCATGATCTTAATACTGCATGAATATCATGGAAAATTTCGAAGAATGCATCGTTCTAAAGCACCACGATTTTTTAAAGAAACGACTGACCAGTCGTTTTGACTGGTTTGGTAGTTCTAGTGCTAAAATAGCTCAGGTGATAAGAGAAATTCCTGAGCCTTTACCGCGAGACTGAAATTTCTCCATAGAAATACGGCTTATGGCTCTCAACGTATCTCGTTGGATCATTCTATATCTCTCGAAGCAACTATTTTTTTTTTTATCGTATCAGTGCAATTATCGTGCGTATACGATATCGTTGCTAATTAAAACTCCTGTATCGCGAGTTGGGCCGACCGTAAGACGAACTTTGTTTCGTGTATGATCGTAGCTTGGAAGTTGGTCCATCGCGGTAAAAGGGTGTATCATAGTATTACATCGTTTCTAGACTTGTCGAAGTACGCGCCTAGTCGGGGTATAATTACCCTGCTAATTATCTCTGGGGAAGTAACTTTATTACTGGATGCTCTGCGTTATCGTAAGCGAGCTGCCATGTGTCTTTACGTTGCAAGCTTTGGATCTCTTCGATCTATAGAACGTTCTTCATCCCTTTCAACGGTTGTGCAAGAAGCTTGATAAAAGCACGACCAGAATATCGAAATAAAAAAAAACACCGCTCACAGAGTATTCTCACTGCTCCTAATATATGGATCGTTTATTTTGAAAGTGGTGTAAGTCCATTTTCTCTCGTTTTGAGAAAATCAAAGGTTAGTATATTTGTCGATCGAAAAATATCGATTAATATTACCAAACATGGCAATGTTTCTACTTGTATATTACACAAATGTAAAAAGCAGTAGCCAGTGATCTTATCACCTGTCTATCGAAACTGGATTTACACCACTTTCATACTCAATGGCTGCTCAATGATCTTTTATCAACCACTATTAAATTGAACAACGCGTTGGTGTTTTTTAAGGTATTAAATACTAACTAGTTACAAACAAAAAGTTTACGCTAAATTAAGCATAAATCACGCGATATCTTTTTTTTTTTAAACGGACTTACACCACTTTCAAAATAAACGGAATATAT
>JBCFXI010002121.1:0-30387 GCA_038496175.1 Ampulex compressa | reverse complement strand
ATATATTTAATATATTATATGCATTATATAAATGAAATTTTATACATATTTTATATTATATATATACAGCTGAAGTGGAGAAGGGAAAACATGATTACGGCTGAAACATCTGACAAAATGCTGGGTGAAAATTTAAGTATCGCCAAGTGGTGGACATTTTTTATTCAAAACCTTGAAGAGGTATATAGGGCTGTTTTATGGAAGAAATTCTTGGACACTCTGTATATACGGTAAGTGGAGGAAACTTTTTTGTCGGAGGGAAAATCGGCGATGGAGACGAAAGTATATGCTATACTTGTTGCATAAAGAACGCGAATAAGCTGCCAGAGTAACTCCGAGGGGACAACGCGTAAAGTTAGTTGAGTCTTTTTCGGCCAGATGGGAATGAAAAATAAAATGCATCATTAAACGTGCAACTACGTTCACTTAGCATCCTAATAAAAATCCAATTAGCCTTCGGGGCTCATGAGTTACGCGCGATCTGCCATTTGTTTGCGCTTTACAAGAATTTGGCGGAAAGTTCTCGAAAGATGTTTCCACTTGGGATCCTGGATGGTCTTCGCGCGTTTATCGCCCAAGTTTCTGGTGAGTGGAAAATATTAAAACAATTGTACGAGTTTCCTCGATTCTGCAAACTCGACCACCTAGTATCGTTTGTGACTTACCAAAACGATCATGGAATTAATTTCCATCATTAACTTTACTCACGTTAAGTCCAATTGTAATTGGTGCGATGCGAATGCCAACATCGATTATGCAAATATTATACGATATTATTGCGTAGAATCGCCCTTCAAAATATCATAGCAATAAGACAATTCCAATTGTACATTACACCGAAATACACATCACCAAACCCATAATATCGAATGCTGTGCACTCTCAACAATTAACACGTCGAAAAAAAAATGGGAAAAAAAGACCGAAATGGACTGCATAATTGTCAGCTTCAGAAGCGGACGTCGCTCGCGAATTAATTAACGATACACGATAAAACGCGGAACGGTCTACTGCGATAATCGAACAATACAGAGCTTCTCAACCTATAGGTCGCGTTGAATTCTGAACAAATCGCCAAACAATAGCTACGACCTTCCGCCAAAGCGACCGGCAAGTGAAGTAATTTCAAACATATCTCTAAATAAATTTCGATTAAATTACTACGACTAAATTAAATTTAGATTAATCGAGTACGATTAAATAAAATAATCGAACGAAGCAAACCTACCTTCGAGAACGATCGCCCTTAGAGATACACTCGCAATATCATTGCACATACATCCTGTCGCGGGCTGAAAACCTCGAGAAGCTCAAAACCGTGGCACAATGGGCGCGCTAATAAAGGCGCGCGTCTTAGCGAAATAAAATTCCCTTTTTGGCAGTTATCCCGGAATAAATATTTTATCGTCCCCGAGACGAGATCTCGGTAGCTCCCCTCGAAGGCTTTAAATCTCCGGAGCTGGGCGACGGATCGCGGAGAGAAGGAAGGCTGGCAAGGGAGTCGAATTGCGAATAATTTAATACCCATGACGAGGCACGTGGTGGGTGCAGGCGGGGCGGCCGTCGAATACGTCGCGTTAATTTCGAGGAATCCTTGCTGCTCCGAGGAGGGCTCCGCGGCCGTCTCTCCCGAGCCCTCGGAACTATCCGCGGCTGTATCCGTGCTTCCCTCCAGCGACGGGGTGTAATAATTGCTTTCTATCGTCGTCGACGGCAGCGACGTGGTGCCGACCGAGGGCTCCGTGACAGTGTTGTAATTCTGCCACCAACAATAAACCTCCCCGGCCACGCAGAGGCAGTGGGAGTTCGGATCGTAGGATGGAATCTGAAAAAAGGGCGAAGCAGTCGCACGTACACGCAATCTGGTAATACGATGAGGATGGGCGGCCGATTTTGCGCTTCCTGAATGTATCTCCGGTGTTTCAATGTATGGGGTTGGCGAGGTAATTTTAATTTTCTTGTGTGAAATAAATCTTATAGATTTACATTTTTTTTAAATATATTTTTTGCATTGTATATATATATATATATATATATATATATTTCTTTTTTTAAAATTCATTTTTAGCACCGAACGCTAAGACCGTTTCGCTCAGGAAATACTGTTTAAGGTGGGTTCCGAACCTTCGGAGCTGCGGTATACATATCGCATGGAGAAACCAGAACTGATAGGCGGGATTCGAGCCCGGGTCTTTCGAGTGGAAATTCGAGCCTCTTATCCACTACACCACCGTAGCTCATATTTTTATGTAAAGAATAAAGTTCGATTGACAATGTATCTTTGATTGTATTCGATGACCTTTTTCCATCTTTTTGACATATAAAAAAGAAAATACCCTAAGACTGATGAAAATTCTCAAAAAAAGAAAAGATTACAGCGCTATATTTAAAAATCGAAAATACTTTCTTGCCAATCCGATACATCGATATCGTGAAGCGTGATTGATGATAATTAACGGTTTAAACTTTAAAAGAAGGTATAAGATGTTTATGCATATTATCCTTGTCCTCGTCGCTTTTTAGCTGGAAACTATGAGCGCTGTCTCCGTAATTGAAATATCTCCGTAACTGTGATTAAACATTAGATAATTATGTATTAGGAAAAAGTCTGTACCTTTGTCTAATATTAATACACTGCTGGATTAACGTAGAAAACCAATTTTTAAGTGTCCTCATCGATAGATGTGTCTGTGAAGTTACAATATCCGATCGATACTAATGAAGCGCCGGATAACTGTGCGCGTTTGCATCTTCCACTTTGACGTAGTGACTAGCGTATTGATTTTCCCCAACCTGTTTTTATTGAGCGTTTCGTACGTTTCAATTAGCACCTTTTCATCCGGCGTTTGGCGAAGTATACAATCGTTATAAATTCACCGAATGAAATCGACCACGCGGATTACCCATACAAAAGAGAACCACTTGGAAAACCTAGTAATCAAACATCCTGCACTCAACGTGCGTCGTACCGATGCTACCAGGGGCTTCAATTAAAACACGAAAGAATCCAGAATTATTATCATTCGTCCCGTAAAGAAAATGGAAAAAAAAAAAAAAAGAAAAAGAAAACATTATCGCGATCGCAGCGACGTCAGTTCTTTGCAAATAATGTATATATCCTCATCCTCGCGATGCCACGAGGTAAATGGAAATCGCGACGAATCGGCGGTAGGTCCGTTGAAAAATTTTAATGAGCGCAAAATGTCAAACCCGTCGACGGTGGAAAGCTCGTAAATATTCCGTATCCCCACTTTCAGCCGCAGATGCAATATTAGTTACCAGCGACCGGAAGGAACGCGAGTGTACCGGGGAAAGAAAATGCAACACCAAGGAATTAACAAGGATCCCCGTACAATGCGTAAAGAAATTCGTTCCGGCGTGCTGTTTAATAGCGTAGCTTCCCCCGCGAGGCTCTTTGGTTTATATCTTTGGACCTTGAGAAATATTCGAGACAAATTATCGCAGGGATTCGACAATAGCTCGCAGCAGCGGCAAAGGAATGAAGGGACGCAACGAATGTCCCTGACAAGGTGAACGTTACGCAGAGTGTGTATAAAGATCGAGTTGCGCCACTGGCGAGTGTGCGATGCGTGTATAGAACGTGCGTATCGATGCCTCTTTTGTTCGAAGGCAAAATAAGAAGGCGGTTTGTAGGTTAGTAGGAGCGTTGCTTTTGGCTATAGAGCCTGCAGGTGAGAGAGCGTCAAGATAGCGTGGTGCTAGAGTAGCGCGGTTAGAGAGACTTTACGAGAGGCATTGTTCGGCGCATATAGGAAATCAACGTCAATATGGAGTAATATTCCCTTTCATCCTTAAGCAGGCATTAACTGCTTCATGTTCACGCATCTCGATGTTCCTCTCCTCTCATACGACAAAAATCATCTTCTTAGAATCACGCGTGTGTCCACTCGTTTATCGCGATCCTTCGACTTGCTATCGAGATATGGATCAATACTTCTGTTTATGACACAAATATAAGAAAATCATGGCCTAAGGATTTTTGTATCACTCCTCTTGTAAAGCTCAATAAATTATTCCTGGACCGAATAAACATCATTCACTCACCTTTCCAAGAGGAGTTACGCAAAAACCCTTAGGCCTGCATTTCTCTAGATTCACCACGAAAAGATGATCACCCAAGGATCCCTAAGGAAGATCAAAGCTACTTTCGCGAAAGGACATCTGTTCTATGGAAGAAAAAGAGAGGAGAAAACAAAAAGTTCTCGATCTATTACCAGCAGGATGCGATCGATAAAGGAAAGATGTTCTACGTATGTACCAAAGCGAATACATAAATCCAATGTACGAAGCGTTAATTACACTCTCGGTGTAACCGAGTCCCGACGTATGGATCGTCGCCGATGCACCCGTGAGATTTATTCGGGTCTCATCCCAAAAGCCCGCCGCTAATTAATTACATCGAAGCGCCCGGGGCGAGCGGAAAAAGGGAGCATTCGATGAATGAGAGGGCCGTCGAAAAATGTTGGAGATTGAATGAACCATCGGGGGAGGAAAAAAGGGAAGGAGTTTTCGAGGGGGTAAGTCCCAGTGGAGGACGCTTCAGACGTTTCATCGGAGCGTCACCGCGTCGCTTTCGTTAGCCCATTGCGATAACGTGACGTCTTGCTAATTGGACACCACTCTGATATCGGAAGATACTATCACGGTGAAGAAGCACCACTTTTCGATACCGAAGTCGAATATTTTTCTCTCTCTCCTCGTGGTTCGTTACGATGTGTTGATGGTGAAACTCTTTCCCTATCTGTATACTTGTTATGTATCTCCATTCAATTTTCTTGTTCTTTTCATCTCGTTTTCTAGTATTTGTTATTTTTAATACTAAACCTGGCAAAGCGGTTAAAGTAGGCGGTTAGTGGTTTCTTGAAAGAATTACGGGTGCTTTGTAAGGAAGTATTTTCTGAGATTTTCCATGATTCTATCGTAGAGTGTAAATCTTTCTCTATACCCTTTTTCTTTAAGGATATACGTGTTGTACATAAATATGTCTAGAAAGTGGTTGGTAGGTTTAGTGTTAAATAAAAACTGGAAAGTAGTTTTTTTTCCCCACGCTTACTTCGTTTCCTCTCTCATACTCGTTGGTTTAAAATCAAAATTCTAAATTATATCTTCCGGTTCGCGTTCTCAATGCCTTTGCAGATCGAATTGGGAGTTGTAAATCTTTTTTCTACTTTGGTACTCAGTGCTATTTGAGAGGTTAAATCAAGAGTGGAATTCTTTTCCTCCCTTCGAGCTCGATATCGCTCGATACGTCGAATCGAAAATCAATCCCTTCTCTATTATTCGTGCTTCATAACGTCCATGAAAAAAAATAGGTCAGAGAATTTTTTTCCAGATAATATTCCTCTCCCCTGACGCCCTACGTTCGGCCACGGAACATCGTGGGAGAGAATCCATTTTTAACGGCTGCGGAATGTGCAAATTTATGAAAATGATTCGGAGGGAACTCAGTTGCGTCGTGTAAATGATACATTTAACTCGCAAATACGTGTAACTTTAATTATGCCCAAGGTGCGCGAGCTTTCCGCGGTTTAAACAAATTTTCCATGCGTATTGCACGGTATTCCATTTCTTTTATCGGGCGATTAAAAGGAACCTCGAAATAAAAGCGGTTCTAAAGAGCCGAAAAAGCGGGTACGTGTATATTCATCCCTTTTTCGCGCGCGTGGCACCGCGACGAGGAAACTTTGCCACGGTTGATTGGTCGAAACCAGGTCCCGGAACGAAGTCAATAGATTTCTGAGAGATTTACGAAAGTATAACACCTCGGAGACCTGTTGGCCTTGCTTGCATAAAGCCAAGATCGTGCTGGGCAAATATTAAGAGGCAACTGCTACACGTTTCTCTTTCAGAATCGACTCGTAAGTGCCTCGTCGTGAAAGGAATCCTTTCTCGATTGGACGCAAAGAAGAATACAAAAGCCCTTCTCCTCGACCGAAATGACAGGTTACATCCCAATTTACGAATGTCTATTCTATCGAACAGGAACTTTTTCAAATTCTCCCGCGCCTATCTGCTCGCATAAAAAAAAAATCGATACACCTTTAATCGTTCCTCTTTACACGACTTTTGAAATACTTCTTCACCGAAAAACAACAGTATAATAGCATATATATATATGTAATTTTATCTTATCCTCGAGCCACTTCTGGGAATTTACGATACAAAGCGAATTCTATAATTTACCTCAGACGCGCAAAGCACTTCCATATTTTACAACCGTCCTCGCGGGAGCAACTATTTAATGGGGCGATTAAATCGTCTGGAAAATGCTTTTCGTCCTGTCCAGGACCGTTCGCCTTGTCCCACTCGTTTCAACTTCCACGCTTTATCTAATTTATATGCTTATCCCAAATCTTGTTGAAACTCCGCCGCGAGCCGCGCCATTCGTTTTATGCTCACGTAGCCCCGGGGCGAATGTGCTTTGCATTAATGATGTACGGTAAACTTGCCTAATTTCCGTTATCGTTCTTCGCCGTTCAACAGTTTGCGCCGGTTGAAATACGGAATTTCGGCCCCCTCCCAGCCCTCGATATCGAACGCGCCCGACGTCCTTATCTCGTTGATCTTTTGGCAAGCGCACCGTGAAAGTGTAACTTTGCGTTTATCGTTGGAACAAGCCTGCGAATAAGGAATACGCGAGGCGCGTTGGGGCTCGAGGGTTGGAGGAAAGGGGAGTCTACCCTTTCGACTGAGGTCTGTGGATGGTAACAGTGGCATCCGCCAAGTATTGCGGAAATACTAATATCGACATCGGGCAAATCGTTGGTGGATACTAATATCGACACGTGTAAGAGGTGGGGAATATAAAAGATAAGATAGTGACATAGAGGAGCAGTTTGGGGAAAAGCAGTGGAATTTTCGTAATATAAATGTATTTTTTCCACGGTGGCTTAAACTCGTCTTTTCTTCCTGTCTCTTCAAACTGGACTGTCCAATTTCGAATGTTCTCGCAGTGTCCAAGACAGTGTCCTGGTTTTGCATTTTTTTGAGCATACACACACACATGCACGCTTTTATACATCGAGGGACTAGGACACTTTAAATTCCTATGCGTTTTGTATATGTATTAGGACCTTGAATAAGTTCTCGCTGCTTCTTAACAGATGGTATTACGAGGACTATGCGCGTATAATTTCAGATGGTAACGCATCTAAGAGGAAGTATACTGCTTGAACTTCGGTCTATGTTAGTTCGCCATCTTCTTTGAATAAAGCATTAAGTTTTACGAAAAAAAAGAAAAAAGAAAAAAGAGCGAGAACTTATTCAAGGTCCCAGTACTGTATTTCCCTACAGCAGACGACGCGGCCGTCCGCCTTTAAGACTGCATTATTCTTATGATAGATTATTTCTTACACTCGGCGCCTCCGATCCTTACTCATACACATGCACGAAACGGTTTATGGATACCGATACTCGCGTCCGGTTAGCGAATACTAAAACCGGCTAATTCTGGAATCCGTGGATCGATTCGCGGACACTAATATCGGCTTGAAAAGGGGGACAATGCGCAAATAGGTTAATTGAAGCAGGGATTGGCTATAGCGGCTGTGTATTTCTTAGAACTTTCCCCATTAGCTTTCGACTTTGACAAACGGCTTAAGTCTCGCTACTCTTTCAAAATGTCAGCGGGGAAATTGCGGAAAATGACGATGTACGAGTGAGTTAATCGGGACCAGAAAGCGATTTGCGCAAGTGGTATATCCGCATATTTCTCCAAACTTTCCTTATTACTTCTCAACGTACACCATTAGCTCCATCCGTACTTCGATAAACGGTTCAAGCCCCGTTCCTTCCTCAACGCATCGATAAGTAAACTTAAAAGGACTCAAGCGTACAAATGAGCTGATCGAATGACGAACGGACACGAACAACCGCCAGTAGCGTTGTGGCGCTTTTCGCGACGGATCATCGCGCCTCGTCTGACCGTGGCAAAAAAAGGTTAAATCGCCGTGAAAACCCAGGCAGCCTCGAACAAGAATACGCGCAGGGTGTAGATTCCGAGATTCTAAACGTGTTTCCTCGGTAACTGCATTATTACGGTAGAGTATACCGTATGGAATTTAGAGTACCCCGCGCGGCGCCGTACAAATAGCGCACGATGAACACGTGCGTCACGTTTCAATAAAGTTATCGGTATTAACGTTGAGCCTCGCGCATGCGCACACCCAGGCCAAAGTGAATATCGCTGATAAGCGCGCGAGCTCTTCCATCACGCGTCCTTATAAAATGAAATACGTGAGACGAAAGGATAAGGGGATCGTTAAAGCCGCCAGTGCGTTATTTCGGAAATTTCAGCCGGCTGTCGATCGATAAAGTCTGAGACGAAGATAAAGATGAAGTTGCCGCGTTGTTCGCTATTAATAGAGAAGAGCTCCAGGAACGGAATCGTTGGGTGTACCCCGACTCGGTTTGCAGGTTGTGAAGCACGAGTTATGCTACGTGATTATGGCGGCGATCCGTCGTTGGCTGTTCGAAAGACAAACTTTGGGGAACAAAACGTAGCGAAGGTAGGGTACGAAATGAGTTTTCCGCGTAATTTTATCGCGCGTATGATTTTGCTTTAGTGCGAGAGTAATGAAGGCAGAGCTGTGAAGGACGATTTTGCATTTGACATCGCAATACAGGTTTTTCCAGATATTTTGTATTTTAAGATTTCACGCATTGTTATGTCAGCCAAGGAAAATGTAGATTTTTTAAGTAGACATTTTTAAGCTCAGCGCGAAGGTAGAGCGGAGTGTGCTTTTATGCAAAGAGGCAGCACCATCCTAGTTTCGGTACCGGGTGTTATGGTAAATAACTCTGGATAGCTTTATTATCCTTGCATGAATATGTCAATTAATCATACCCAAGAGAAGCCCGCAACAATGTGTTTTTGAATATATTTTACGTTATACGAGAAACTGCGTTTTTACGCGCAACCAAAGCGGAAACATTGTAAAAGGTAGAAACGTTACGTTACGTTAATTGTTCATTATGACGAATAAACAAGTAGCTGTGCCACGAGATGTTACGAATATTTTACGATAGGCTCGCAAATGTTCCCGTGGTGTGTACATTAGATGCGCCAAATGCTGTTACCTTCGTTAAACAATGTCCACGAGTACATTTACGATTTTAAGCGGCCCTCGTTAAGGTTAATGTATCAATATTTGACATCGTAATGCATGTTGGCGGGCCCAATTGCGGGTGCAACACTGTGCTCTGTTTACGCACCGTTTGGCTATGAGAATAGGCATTTCCATCGACTATGCACTTTTTCGGAAAGGGCTCCTCGGTCGTGATTTCTCTCGCATCGTCGCCTGGGACCGCTATGTCGATTTCCCCCAGAAGTACCTGCCCGCTTGATCTTGACAGAACTGAAACAGAAATTGGGAATTAGTTAAAAGAGATAAGCAAATAATGTGAATGCTGCTATTAATTAGTAACCATGAACCTAGCAAATTCAAATGAACGATTAATCGATGTTGCAATAAAAGTTTCAATGTTATTTGCCGAGTAAATATTGTTCACGCTGTTCGATAACAGTACAGTGTATGTCAAATATTACAACCGCAGTTCTAGATATAATTATTATAGTAGAAACATAGCGAATAATATTAATGATAGTACGACCGTTTCTTCTGTAGGATCTTCTCGTTGTTCAAAACATTGAAAATACTTGGCACTGTGTACTAAATTATCATCTCCATATCACGATTCAATCAGAACTTCAGGCACACTTTGAAATATGTTTAAAATATCTCGGCAAAGTAACTTGCTATATTAATGAAATCTTGTCAATGCCGTTATTTCAATAGTTTACTTTCGCGCATGAAATTTTGTGAATATTGGAAAATTTTGTGCGTTTTGAAATTCGGTGAGTATTGGATCTTGGATTTTCGACACTTTCGCGGCAAAGGCACGAATTTTGAGGCGACAGAAGGCTGACGAAAATGTCGTCGGTCGGTGGTATCAATTATTCGTCAAGCAAGTGCCAAGTTACCGAGCGGCTTAACTGCTGATAGCATTAATCTTCCACCTTTGTGGCCTCATAAATGTGTAGCATCCTTGAAAGCTTTCGAGAATATCGAAGAGCGAGAGCTGCAGCCCCACCGCACTGTCTGAACAGATTGCACCTACCTGCAAATGCCCACGGAAGTTGTTTCATTGATTTTCAACATCGTCTGCCAGAAAGATCGTTCGGCCTGTTATCTGGTGTTTCAAGGCAAATTCCTTGACAACGGATCTATAGTGTACAATTTGAAGGCAATACCGATCGACGATTGCCAGGAGTCGAATTCGGATTTGCAGCGCGGAAATACGAGTCGCAATCCACTGCGACGCTGTAACTCGAGCTTATAAAAATGCAGCCACCGCTCTGTCGTCGAGATCCAATTCGTTCATCCATTCCGTGTTTGATTTATTTATTCATTTAACCTTCCTACATCGATTACTTTCTGAGCAATATTGTTTTACTCTTTATAATTCACAGGGATATCTCAAGGAATTTCTCTACGCACTTTGGAATTTATGTATCATCCGATAAATTCCTCTTAGATACCGTATTACATATTTTGTAACGCTCACATTTTTTCTTCTTTTTGTGTTTCTAAGAAACGTTTTCGAAAGTTTCGAAAATTATGCTACGTTAAAACAAAATTCGATGACGCGCACAGAAAAGTAGTATTTAAAGATAAAGGCGTGTCTTAGGCTCGATGAAGTAGGGTATATTCATTTTTGTCTTTCCCTTTATAACGTAAGATTCTAGGAAGGGGGCGGGCTCAGGTTATAGCATGCGTAGCCTCCTTGAAAGCTCTCAAGAAGATCGAAGAGCTAAGACCAAAGCCCCACCATGGAACAGATTGCACAGCCGCGAACTATTCCGCCGCATCCTGCGTTTCGCCTCTCGTTTCTCACGATTTCTTTCTCGCCCCATCGTCAGCTGCCCTCCCCTTGTCGTCATTCCTCACTATTTTGCGATGTTACCAGCGCTGCAGGAAGTAATATTATTCGCTAATCCCCGAGACAGTTTCTCTCCTCGAGAGAATCCCTTCCACGGCACCTTCATCCCATTATTTAGCATACGCGAGAAGTAGCACGCGACTTTAATCGCGCGTTTTATTCGCTAAAGTAGTCATAAGATACTTAATCTTTTTTAGAATATATACGTCCTCAGTTTTATTACGGTTTATGTGCTATTAGTATATAACAGATGTATATTAAATGTACCGCAGATTTTTCGTGTATTCAAGATATGCGATATGTATTGCATGCGATATACATAGACAGTCCTAGGTAAAGCTAGAAGAGGAGTAATTATATTTTAAGAAGTAGGAATCTCATTAACTCATCCTATCTTATTAAGTTATTAAAAAGCACGAATCGGTTTGGTCACCATTTATATCGCTGGCTGGCGTATTTCTTCGTGAATACATTTTCATTTATCATTCCACCCTTTAAGGCTTTAGCTTCCGAGTCTCTTTGTGCTCCCTTCTTGATATATAGTCAGAGCGCTCGTTATCAGTTTCGCCTACCACCATTGGCTCGTTTATCAAAGACAATTCTATTAGCCCCGAACGGTGTGCCGTTGTAACGCTGCAAAATCCGAAACTCGCCTCCTCAAGAACAGTCGTCTTGGCGCGCGACTATCCAACTTTGGCCGCCAAAGCCTTGGCCAAATTCTTCGCGATAATCGTGCGGATTTTAAAGGCGGCCATTTTCGACAATGCCGATTTGGAGCTGGTCGATCTCTTGATTTGCGGAGGACCGATGTACAGCCAAATTTGGGAGGGAATCTAAATTATCAAACCGCGACAGATTGGCTCGCGGTAGCGCCAGCAAAGGGGTTAAATGCCATTTGTCATTTGGGGAGGGTTCTGGGAATCGAGGTGAAGGGCATTACGCGATTCACCGAGCCATTCGCAAATGGGGCTGCACCGCGACGGGCTTTCTTCCGCGACAACCAATTTCCTCCGACGCTCTCATTTTACCTCATTTATGCATTTCCGTACTTTTTCCTGGGTCTTATCCTCCCGGCCCTTTCATTCCTCGCCCACGGCTGAATATTTATGCCCCGCCATATCCGCTTTAAGATGCGCCGCCAATCCGCATCGCATTCCCAGGTGTGTGGATGGAAATTTCGCGAGTAACGTTACGAAATATTCCACTGCACGTTCCGCTTCCGCCATCGAGTAATTCGTTCGAGAGCGATTATCCCCTGGAAATCGTACTGTCCGTCGTTTCGGGGGGCCATCGAAGGTTTTCAGGGACTCGGCAGTTCGTCGGAAAGCCTGAATAATTATGCTATTCGTCACTTTAAATCCCCTCGCATTATGTCGCTTTCGAGGATAATTATGAATATTACGTTGTCATTCGAGGATGGCAATTTTCACACCGATCTCTCCTTTCAAACGAATTACTCGCGATTCGGAAAAACAAGTGACGGTGATGAACTCTAAGGATCTTCTCGAAGATTCTCGAGACGTGTAAGGGGACGTTCTTTCGTGAAATATGGGGAAAATTAATTCTCTGAGACAACTTCGAATCGTTATTCTCATTCGGGTATTGTGCGTGACATGCAGATGTAAATTACTCCTCTAGAAGGGTCGTGATCTCTAAGTGGGCAAAGGCGAGGAATAACATCCGAACGCCATTGCGTTTCGGCCATTTGTCACTAACTTCGTAGGGCCACGTATCAAAATGGCCGAAACGTAATGGCGTTCAGATGTTATTCTTCGCCACCTAACCTTTGCGCGCTGACAGATCGCGACCCTTCGAGATTTCTCATCGTCCGAATACTGAAAAAAAAAACATCCTTGCGTAAATTACACTCGTTTCGTTGGCCTCGAATTCCTTGCCCGCTATCCCCCTCGTAGATCGACCCGTAAATATTTAGCCGCGCGTACGATTGCCTTCCCGGCTTTTAAATGCAAATACAAGTAAATCGACGAGGTACTTTTGTCGCGCTATTAGCATGTCAGAAAATAGAAGCCCCCGAGCCGGGTATACTTTGCCCCGTTTAATCTACTACAATCCACTCATCGCATTTATGCGCCAGCGCGTTTAATTTTTCTCCCATTCATTCATTATTTACCTGTCCCCGCATAATTGGGTATTCATGGAGCACGTGTCGCGCCAACGCGAAACAGCGGCAAGATGAAATGCATTTAGCCGTGCGTCGATGTGCGCGCGCCCCTCGTAATAATAAATAACGCATCATGGCTAATCGTTGCAATGAGCATCGTGACGGACCGCTTGAAATTTTTTCGCCATCAGCGTATCCTCTTTATTTGGATTTATGCCATCGACTTGTTGCAAGCTTCCGCGTAAATGACCGTTTTAAAAAGAATTATCGAAATAAGAGATTAAGATATACGCGAGATAAATCACTCGATAGTTGTTACTTATCACTTACAATCATCGTTGATTTTATTCGTTCATTCTCCATTTTCAGCAGCCCACTCTTTGTCAAGAGCACTGTTTAACTTTTCATTCGTAATATAAATTCCTTGAAGGTGGAGCCACACCATACATATCGGACGGAAGATCCTTTAGAAGCGATAGGCCAAACTTCAAGACGGATCTTCCACGTGGAAGTCCTAGAACTTCTATCCAGTATACCATCGTAGCTCCAAGTTTATTGGTTACAAAGGGCTAAAACAATAAAGCGCCTATAGAGGGCCTGGCGATTACGTTCCTCTTGAGTGAACACGCAGGTAGCCCAATACCTTCCACCGTGTTTCATAATCCTCATCCTTTTTTTCGCAGGTAGAGTAAGGAAGACGGACAGAGAAAAAGTATACCATCGTAATTCCAAGTTCATTGGTTACAAAGGACTAATACAATAAAGCAACTATGAAAAACCTCGCGATTACGTTCCTCTTAAGTGAACACACAGGTAGCCTAATACCTACCACCGTGTTTCATAATCCTCATCCTTTTTTTCGCAGGTAGAGTAAGGAAGACGGACATAGAAAAAATATACCATCGTAATTCCAAGTTTATTGGTTACAAAGGACTAATACAATAAAGCAACTATAGAGAACCTCGCGATTACGTTCTTTTTTAGTAAACACACAGGTGGCCCAATGCCTACCGCCGTGTTTCATAATCGTCAGTCGCCTTTTGCGGATAGCACAGGGGGAAGACAGGGAAGGGAAAAAAGAGGGAGAAAAGGGAGGTTAACGGCGGGTGCAAGCTGCTCGTTTACGAGGGTTACGCGGCAGGAGTAACTCCTCAATCTCCAGCGAGGCATACGTAAGAGAGGTTGGGAGGACTGCCGAGAGAGCAAGGATCGATGCCTCGTCTTTCGGGGCTCTGGGCGGAAGTAAAACGCCGAATAGTACGCGCATACAGACAGATGGAGACCTGGCATTAGGAGCATGCGGAAACTTCGGTGGTGTAGCGGATAAAAGACGTTGAGGCGGGAGGAGAGTGACAAATGGATATAATTAATCCTCAAGAAACGACGTGGAGTGTGCAGAATACCTTACTTCGAGTATTTGACTTGCACGTACCCCTGGTATGTGCTGATTCCTAGGATGTGATGCTTCAAAAGTGGATAAAAGCTAGGAGCTCGACGCTGCAAATTCGCTTTCTAATCTTACGTATCACGGATCGATGATTTTGGATATGTACACTGCGCGCTTAGTGACGAGGAAGACGCCTTAAAATAATAGAGCCTGGAGTATAGCGTGGAATGCCAATATTTCCTCACGAAATGTATAC
Source organism: Ampulex compressa (assembly GCA_038496175.1). Lineage (NCBI taxonomy): Eukaryota > Metazoa > Arthropoda > Insecta > Hymenoptera > Ampulicidae > Ampulex > Ampulex compressa. Next base: position 15,660 of record JBCFXI010002121.1, on the reverse strand, counting down.
TATATACATACATCTTATTCATGGATATACGAATAAATTTTGCGGGTGCACGGCGGCGTATCGATACCTCGGGTAAAGAGCTCGAAATAAAATGCAACGCGATGAATAAAATATAATATAAATCCCCAATGTTTACCTGAAATTCCTTGCACTTCTATCTATCTTTGCAACTTTTGCGCGAAAAACATGAAAAAAGGTACACTAATCTGACATAAATAAGTAGCTTCTCAAAGCTGTTTCCCGTGATTCAAATACAAAATGAATTATACCTATACTGTACATCGCATAAAGCTGTTCTAGGTGCAGCGTAAATCTCTGTAATCTGTTCAATCGTAAAATTTCTGTATCGAAGGTACTTCGCGATTATGCTGCGTGCACACGGAAGACGTGCACAATTCTTCCTCCGCCCTCCTATCTGCAGATCGATACGCATAGTGAGACATATTTGGTAGAGTCGGAGAGTCTCAGAAATTTACGACCGTGGGACGATATTTCTATCGATCGGAAAACGGAGTGGTGAGTAAATATCAGGATGAAGACCGGCAACGGCAGTGTCGCGAGGGGGACAGATAAATACAAGTCGCTTCCAGTATCGAAACTTCCGCAAGGCGTCGTTGGTCAAGGATGCGAGGATGAAATTTTCGTTTATCGTCCACATTTTGTGGGGGCATAAAGGGAGCGCCTGATTCTTCCAGATGAAAGGAAAGCGAGAGAAAGAGATATTTGCCTGGGCTCTGAAAACGACACTCTCCACTTTCGAATGCATCCTCCGTGCTTTGATAATTACATCTGGGAGCTCGCACAATGATAATGTGGTCAGTCGCGATTTGGAACTCGAAGGCTGTCTCTGAATAATTTTAACGCGCTATGAGTTGTAGACGTATATTTTCCGCGAAGCCAAATGTCGATGTGTCTGAACCAAGTGTTCGTTAAAACGAATTTAGCTGCCACCGCTTTCGACTCGTGCGCGCCAATATCGACAGTAACTAAACAATGACTCGCGCCAATACGCAAAACCAAGTGCGGCAAAGCGTGTTTAGTGGCTTTGGAATAATCGGGAAAATCGGTAAACGAAAACATTCGCCAAAGCTAAAAATATAACGGATTTGATGACTTCTGCAAACGCTCTAAATATCTTCGATTTTATCTGTCTCCCATTCAGAAATACCTTAGAAAGTATAAACCATGAATGAACGCGTAATAATCGACTTAGTACTAGCCTTTATCGATGCAAAGAACATGGAAAATGAAATGGCACTTGATAAAACATGTATATTCATTTTCAATATATTCCACTGTAAGGAAAATAAGTGTACGAAAAAGTTTACAAAAATAAGAAATTATAGCGTGATATTAGTAGTTGTATTGTATTACTAGTCGATATTATTAAAATATTATCAAAATATCGACTAACGATACGTAGAGTTCATATTTTCCCTTTCAGATATTAAGAGGCTCAATACTTAAAATCTACTTAAAATAGTCCATACTTCAAATCAGAGCAAGAAAATGAAAAACCGAGACAAGCACGCCAGTTCTATAAATTCTCTCTAAATATATCTTTACCTTTTCTTTAAAAATTGTTACAGACTACAGTAGATTCTACTCGAGTGGGTAAATGATGTATGAGGACACTCAGACACGGTTCGTACATATGAGTAAAGGACTGTGAAGAGGTAGCGTGGCTCGTTTAGGCAGAAGAAGATGGGGGAGGGATGGAAACAGTGCTTTTCTTGGAAATTAATCTTACATTCCATTATGCTGCGCACATCTCGGCCCCCTGTCTTACGCGGGGCGTGGAACCAGCAAATCGATTTATGGCGCCCAGCAGAAGGTAGCCGGCCTTTATTATTATTGTCTGCATCCTGGAAGTTCCAGCGTATACGCCGAGCCTTGCTCGTTACACGATCCTCTCCAAAATGCAAACGTGAGCAAGAATATCCCAACGGGTACTGCTGGATATTTGCCAAAGAACGTAAAGTTAAAAGAACATTCCAAAGTTGACACAGAGAACGAAGAGAATAATCGAAATGACGATACTGGGCAAAGAAAGATTCTTGATGGATCCGTTGGAAATCTTGGAAAATATTTTTACATAGTGCGCTTTAGTGCGGAAACGATAGAAATCGAGCATCTTTATAACCGATGAGAATTTCTTCAAAATGTAATACAAGGAGATTTACTCGAATCTCTCGATTCTAGGAAGTTCCAGGCGAAAGGCGGCGATACATTGCAGCTCACCCACGTCCCAGGTGCTCCATCGAGAACCTTTTATTTTCCAAAGTAGCCAGCGAAATATATAATGGACTTTCTACTTCTGTCGCGTTAAGGTTGCTGCGCATGTCACGGTGAATGTAGAGTAAAAGTTGCAGCTAGGGAAATAAACTGAGAGTTTTTCAAATGGAGGAAAAAAAAACAATGGGCAGTAGAAATACGTTGCGTTGTTGGAGAAGTATGCAATATACCTACCAGTGCTACAATATTACAACTTAAAAGGCAAACAAAACGATGTATCCGCCATTATTCGCGAGTGTCGTTCCAATTCATACCACGGCTGAACCTTCTGAGATTTCTTCGTAATCTTCTCGCGAAAATGTAAAAATCAGCAAATAAATCTACCTTATTTCTCCTCTTTTTTTTTTAAACCGCTCTTCTTTTTTTTTTTTAACATTGACACGGTACACTCAAACATTTTGAGCTCGTCGATTCAGAACCAAAAAAATATATTATTAATATCTTTCTCGCGACGAAGGAACTTTTTCGTGCACGTTGTGCTAAGAGGACCGGGCCAAAAGCAGAATAACATTGGACGTGGGAGGCAGATTTGGAGGGTGAAAAGTAAATGCATACAAATTAGCATTGCACGAAAGCTTTACGTCGCTACGGATGAAAGGCGAAAAGTACGCAGGAAGGAAGACGTTAACCTTGCTGGATGCTTGCTAATCCTACATCCCATTATACCGTGCCTCTATTTTCCTCCTTTGCCATGTAGCCAGCGGCGCAAATACGACAAATCGATTTCCCCGGTTTCGCCGTCGAAATTGCGCCCTTAACTCGAAAAGTTAATTCGTCGCTCTGTCATTGTTCCTATTGACGTAAAAGTTAAAGTCGATCGTTCTGCGCCTGTCAGCTCTAAACTGTAAAGTGTCTTAATTAAAATTCTCACGATAACAACGAGCTTAATCCTCCGTAATCTAAGATTCTTTTGTATCTTAAATCCTACTTCAATTTCTATACTAAGTTAATCGTATGTAATAGGGGAAAAGAGAATTGAATATAATTAATAGCAGTTCATCCAGCCACTTTCTCAGCATATTTAGAACACCAAATACACCTTTAAAAAAAAGGGGACCGTAAAAGGAAATTTTAGTAAATCAAAATGATGATCTGAATACTGCATAAGAATCATGGAAAATCTCAACAAAATACATCCTTATAAAGCACTACGTTTTTTTAAAGAAACGACCGACCAGTCATTTTGACCGGTTTGGTAGTTCTAGTGTTAAATTCTGGTATTCCACGAAAAGTCCATCGTTTATCCAATCGAACACTATCCTATGATATACAGTGTAACATAGTAAATAACGCAGCACAGGTTACTCGAGCCTAATAGATCCTCTTCCTTGTTTGCATATTTACATTTAGTCGTTTATCGTAGCAGCGACTATTTAGTCATTAGAATATTGTTCCGGACTACATAGAGTTAAACTGCAATTCGCGCAACGGGGGAAACTCGCGCCTGTTAGAATTGGCTGCTTGTTTGCTTATTTAAATTTCGCCCCTTATCCTGGGGTCTATTGTTTAACCCATTGGAATCGCAAAGAGCACGATCGCGTTTCTGTGCTGTACAACCTCGGGAAGTGGTAACGTAAATGCGTCTCACGTGTTTCTCGAGGCATTGTGTACTGATTTACACTGATTCCCGAGTATTCGAGACTGAACGTACGGCCTTCAGGGTGTATCACGTTTGAGCTTGATTTACCGCTTCGGGATAGGATTATATTATACTTAAGCAAATGTCGTGGATTCGATAAAAAAGAAATCGCATCTCGGCGGATCACTCATTTCGCTTTACGTTTTTTGCACTACGAGGGTGGTCCGATAAGTACTTAGCCTCACCGGCCGACGGTGCCATTATCGTAAGACAGATATACCATCGCGTAATATATTCTCGTGGACGGCTACCGTCAAAATTTCAGCCAAATCGGACTCGCAGTTTTGCTTTGGCCGGCTTTGAAAGCGGGCGTGTCCAGGAATTTTAGAAAAATGGAAAAAGAGCGATTATCGTTCGGCGATTCGATTCTTATTTTTGGAAGGGAAATCGCGCGGCGAAATCAAAGAGCGCTTAGATGCCGTTTACGGTGACTCTTCTCCTTCGATGGCGACTCTCAAAAATTGGTTTAACGAGTTTCAACGTAAAAACGAGACCTCCGGAAAACGTTTTTTTTTTCAGACGGGTTAAAGAAGTTGGAGCATCGCTGGGTCGAGTGTATCGAACTAAAGTGAGACTGTGTTGAGAAATTGATCGCCACTTTTCCGAAATTTTCGGTTTTCTTTTGTAGGCTAAGTACTTATCGGACCACCCTCGTACGGGGACAACTAACCTGAGTTTCTAATTGAGCCACGCGCAGTATGGAAAATCCACGAGTAGCCAATGCACGAGATTTTAATTTGGAGTTTCGCGATGGAAGTCCAAGCATTCTTCCGCATTTTCACAATGGTCACATACGGCGTTGCATTTAATTTTCGGCCGAAGGACGACTTTCAATTAAAGACAAAGGGCTTTTTATATTTACGTCGTTGCGCGAAGCTAGCGGGACGGAAAGAACTTCGTCCATGCTAAAGTTTCGGCGCTCGCTCTACATGCGTTGTGAAATTAATTCACGGATACGTGAAGTGCGCAAAATGCGCACACCGCGAAGCAAGGCTTTCCACGGAAAAATACTTGCCCGTAGATCAGAAATTCGTATACTGAAAATTACGATTAGAACGGGTTAAACGTAGAAGATTACAAACACTCGATAGCATCGACGAACAAACATTTAAAAGATTATTGTAAATAATCAAATATAAACAGCCTGAGTAAAACGCTTCCAAGTAGCCGATCCATACAGTTGGCTTTCGAAGTACACGGAATTAAAGCCGTGATAACAGGGAGGAAGACGCGATAAACCCTTATTCCGTTTGAGCGATTCAATTGTTCAACGCTTCACAGTCAATCGTAAAGGCAGCTGCTCGGAACTATTTTCATTTCGAAATCGCCCCTCAAAATCCGAGCTTGTTATCGGAGAGGAAGAACAAGTAGTCGGTTGAAAATATCGCTGGTCGAGTATTTTTCTAGCATTTCAATTGTATCGCAGATTGTACCGCAAAACAAAATACGATATGAAAGCCGCGAATCCAGCTAGAGGACGTAAGGGGTACTTATTTCGTTCGAACGATTCGCTCTGTGCACCGAGAAGCATTATAATACCTCGATGGTGGACGATCAATCGTAAAAAGGGCAGCTCGAAAACCGTTTTCACTCCGATATCGCGTGTCGGTAAATAATTAAGCCCGTCGTCGGGGAAGGGAGACAAGGAGCGGACTTTAAGTGCGTGTAATGAAAACCAGGAGGTAGCTGAGGGCACGTTGCATTAATTATGTAAGCATAAATACCTCCTTCGTGTGCAACTAAGTAATGCAAGGTAAGATATTTCAACGTCAAATTAAAGGAGCGTAATGGTTTGCGAGGCGTCTCTGTATTTCTTCCTCAACGCCCTTAGGACACCTTTGTACCCGTCCGCTGCTCTCATATTTGTCTCTGTTGTTACTCCTCGCGGTGCATTTTCGTCATTTGAGTGGAATCTCGGCTGGTTGTCAGAGAATATGAACAGCCGTCTAGCAACGGCATTTCCATTGCTTTTTCGCGACGAGTCCTCTATTTCTTATGAAGAACGCCAGGTACCAGATACTAAATTTCTCGCGTGCGTATATTCCAAAACGACAAATGGGACAAAGGTGACTGAGTCCGAAGTAAAAATGTAAGCAAGAAATAACAGTTTAGCCGAGTCATTCTCGTGCACTCGTTCGTCTACATGTACAAATGTTCGTCTACATTTGAGCAAACGGTAGAACATTGGACGATACGAATTTATATCAAAGGGAAATATCGCAAAAAATATTCACGTACGCGTATTGTTATTCGATGTGACATAAAAAGAATCATATGAACGTCTGTTTACGCCGTTTATCGACAAACAAGGACCTTGCAATACGATCTGAAATTTGCTTTAAAAGGGCGAATTATTATTCCTATATTTATATCACTTTTACGAATACGAATTAATGTAAAATACATATTAGTCGGCAAAGTTTCGGAATGTAATCATAAAATTTCGTTTTGAAAAGGCCAGTTGTATCGCAAGGTGCACGGAATAAGCGTTGCGCGCGACATCAAAACGCGGAAAATTTTCCAACCTGCTGTTCCTAAATTCAAACCACATTCAGGAGTAATCCGATGAGCAAGGCTTTGGAATATGATGATAAACTTCTTCTTCTTCAAAAAAAAAGGGGGAAAAACAGAAAAAAGAAAAAAAAAGATACACGCCATATAAAAATTTTGCGCTGAAAAGAGTAAGCGTAACTCGTTCTTTGGTTCTCGCACTTTTGCGAAGCATAAATCGCTCGTTCCCCTTACTACGCGTTGACCCACTTGATAAATATGCTTCCGAGAAATACCGAGGTTATTTTCCACCGCGCTCCGCCACGAAGGGGGAACACGCCGTCGAAAGAAACGAGGGCCTCGCGGCCGATTTCGCCGGCACAATTACGCGGAGATTTTGACCGATCGCGAGGAAATGGCGCAGATTTAATGTAACATACCTGTTCCTTACCCACAGACGCAATCTAAGAGAACCTGCTTTTAAGTATTGATCGCTGAGCTCATTGCCCGCACGTCTCTAACGCTGCCTCCGGTATTATCCTCGCCTAACGCTCCGTCTCTGGACGACATAATGGCGATTAGGTTAAAAGGAGTATCGAGTTTGAGTATCGTATTTGTTGATAAATCGATGTCGCTCTGGGAAATACTGCTTTGCGCTTATAGATATCTGTGTCCACGCGCGATTTATCGCGCATAGTCATTCGAAGAAATTAAACGGATCGCTGGTTTTATCGAGATTCATCGAGTCTCTCTTTCTCTCTCCCCACTTTTTAGTAGCTCTCCGATATTAACACATTCTATACGGGAGACGAGATATCTCGTCTTTAGCAATCAGAACTTTGTGGCCGGGAGACGAGATAACTCGTTTTCAGGTTGCTTCGACTCAATCGACGATTTGAAGAACTAAAAATAGACTTTGTTGTTAGGTTACCAGGGTAACGAAGTCTTGCGTATCCCCTTAACAAATGGTTAGCGAAAAGAAAATGTATGTCAACCTTCTGACAGCTTAAAAATCAGTCGCTCAGTATAGCCATTACATTAGTAGTTCTGTGTCTGCGCATCATATCTTATAAAGGGATTTAAAAGTTTGTTTTTAAAAACGCTATAAAATGAGTCTACATCAATACATAAAACAAAATATTTTTTTATCGTGAAGGTTGGAGTCCCCGATTTAAGAATGAAAAACCAGAACGATTTAGAGAATGATTTAAGATTAAATTACAGATTTAAGAGAAACAAACCAGTAGATGGCTCGCCCTATACATAGTAATATCTACGAATACTTTAAGCGAATACTTACTGATATATAGTATTGGGTTGTTCGGAAAGTCATTTCGTTTTGTTTTTCGTTTTTCACCAACCAAAAACTACTGTGTAGAATTAATAGAACTTTTTCACACACAAGCCTTGCAATATCAGCTCTCAAGACATATAATGGTTATGCGGCTTAAGTGTGAAGTTGGTTTCGAAAAAACGTAATTAAGTCCTCTGACGGGAAAAAACGAAATTACTTTCCGAACAACCCAATAATATCTACGAATACCTTATGCGAATCTCTGCTATCAAACGCGAATTAAAAAAGCGAATACACGCATCGTATAAAGTGCTTCTCGAGCGCCCAAAAATGTGTGCCTCTTGTGAGTTCCTTACGCAATGCGTTAATCACTCGATTATTCAATCCCGCTTTATAAATCTCGAGCCGCGCGATCTCCACTTTTGCGGAATACACGCGGCGCACGTCCTCCTCCTTTCGCGCTTATCGGCCTCTTCCGCGAACGCGCACAGCTTCGCGGCTTTATCTCCGATTGGGCACCGGGCCTTCTAAGAATGCACGCGCTCGGGCTGTTGGCGATTATGCACCTCGCACTCGGGGGGCGTCGATACCGCGAATCGATTCCGCTCCCCGTTCGCCATCCGGTCGTTCCCCGTGAGCCGGCCGTTTACATTTGCGCTCAAATACCACCTAGCGCTTCCCACTCCATCCTCACTCCTGCTAACTTGTATCCCGAAGTGTGGCTGCCGTGCATCGATCCATGTACTCTCCAAATGTTATTATATACGGCTCCGGTCCTGCTGCGACAACGCGGCCATCAGCGCGCCACTGGACGCATAATTCAACGTAATGCGATATCCCCGGGCCGTGCGTCCTTCGAAAATTACGCGAATCCCATCTTTGCGGACGATGGATGTGTATATGTGTGTGTGTGCTTAGGTTGGACAGGTCGTAGACGAGGGGATGGTGTATGAGCTGGGGAACGCGTTTTGGCGGAGTGCGGAAGTCAGGTATAGGAGCTGGAGGAGAAAGTTGACGATAGTAGTGGTGGTGGTAATGTATAGTGTACGCGCTGGTTCGAGGAGTAAGGATGGATGGTGATAAAGCGAGCAGATTGTGTTTTTGATGTAAGCTGGATATTCTAGCTTTTGTTAATTTTATGCGTGACACCTGTCACGATTGTCAGGCGATCAGTGTGATGATCTATATGTATCGATATAGTACTTGGTATTGGCTCTCTGAAATATCGTATGGTAGCAGAAAAGAGCGACACTGGATTTATATTACTTTCTCATGATATATGTATATAGTATTGTGCGTCTAAATGATTAGAGAAGTTTGAAATGGATTTTCATATTTTAATTGCGGTACGGTATTGTGGAGAGCGGAGTGTTTTGATATTTCTTAAAGGGCAGATAGCTCTCTAGATTATTCCTATTTTAATATTGGGTGGAGGGAAAATACGCGGTAGTGTAAGATGATTTGTGCGGCGAGCTTTGTGTACTAAGTATCGAGAAGTGGAAATAATTACTCGAAGGCATAACTTCCCCGGAGAGAAGGCGTCGGATGCAGGAAAGCTTGATTGCTGCAAATCTTAGTTTCCCACGTGCACCGCAGTTTGTACGATGGACTGGTTAAATTTAAAAGTGATACGCCTCTAAACTTTAGAGCTGAATTTACCCCGGCAGATTTATGAACTTTCACTCGAGTCCTACGGACCCTCGTATACCTTCTTACATTTGCATGAAGGAGGAAATAAAGTGCACGATAGCTGCGTAATTATACGTGAAATTCAAGCTTCGCGGCTACGCCTTTTTTTTTTTTTTTTGAGGATATACAGCCATAATGGCCACTGCGTAAATCTGCAGCGTTGCAGTTTGAAAGAAAATTACATATTCAATAATTTCCACCCTCCGAGTACAAATTTTCATCTCCCCTTTGTACCGGTGCGTTTGTTACCCGCCCTTTTTTTGGAACGAGCGTGTAATAAAACTGTCATTACACAAAACGCTATCGAGTCAATGCCATTTTTTTGATATTGTCCCGAACAAGGGATATATTTTATTAAAGTGAAATGCTCCGCGGGAGGTTTAGGTTTTTTCCGACTGCACAACAATGACGTTAAGTGTGCGATTATCAATGGAAAACATTGAAAGAGATAATAGAATGCGAAGAATAAGCATTAATTAACATAATTGGTGGTATTGTGCATAATTGAGGGCCTTTAAAATTTCATTACCGAGAGCACGTTGTCATGAGCAGCCGCAATACTTGACCGTGTTTATATGATATGCCTTTGGTTATAAATTCTGTCGGCGCCTGACATTTCTATATACGTTCTACTCTTTTGCGCCGGAAAGCCCGCGTTGAAGCCTTTGAAACCCGCCACTTGAAAATCTCGCGAAAAAGATAAATATTAACGAAGATAAACACCCCATATAAATACGATATATCCGTGATTTCTTAATGCGCTTCGCACCGCGCATCGCTCTAAATTATCTATTTCACGATAGCCCGCGGAGGTTTTTACGCCAGGCTTTATTTATATCGTGGAGCGAATAAAACAAATTTCAATTGCTACGGAAACAGCGCAGAGCCTGCGAAATTTCGTATTTGCGCCCACGTCATTCCTTTCTCATTGTTGCACCATTGTGCGAACTGCAAAAACCGAATAGTATGTTTTCGTAAGCTTTGCTTCAAACGTTTATTGTTTAGGAAGTTCTTTTTTTAACATATTTTGCCTTCGCGTGTTTCGCATAAAGTATAATGTTGCGGAGATTAGTTGAACGACACGCGACAACAAATGAGACAATGGAGCAAAGAAGTGTCCGATTTCGATACACATCGAATTCCTGCTGTTTCAGTCACGAAATGTATATCTTATCCGTATGTGTGCAACTGTCCGAAGTTTTTCTTCGATTTAACCCAGTTTTAACCTGGAACCCTTCAAAATCGATATGCACGATAAAAGTTTTTAAAGTAAAGTTCAAACAGCGTCCGGAAAGTCGGCTGTTTAAATGTTTGACAATATACCCGGAGAAATCTCTATCGAGTGCCTCGTTATTAATCAGGTTGGTGGAGCATCAAATGGCATACGAGAATAAGCTAGAAATACACTCGAGAATCGACGGAATTTTTCAACATTTTTTCTACAACAAGATATTCCGTTTTATTTAAAATCGTCGATTATTGAAAATCGTTGAATGTATTAATAGCTCTCGTCTATTGGGGCATGTCTTTTAATTTATACCATTCGATTATTCAAACCTATTTGCAGTAAACCACGTTTGCCTTTTAGCGACTAGCCACACTTAAGAGACCGCATTTTTTTTTTCACCACCGATAAACTTAAAAAAGACATGCTTGGTACTACATTATTCCCGTTTCCCTGAATTATTCATTTCCCTCTTTTATCCGGCGGATAGCTTTCGTTTCATTTGTACTTCGTCCGCTAACTGGTTCATCCTGTAAATAAATGAACAAACATAAATAAATAATTCCTCTCTCTCTCTTTATAGTCGTCGATTGCCGGCCATGCTTCTGTACTTCACGAGATTCATTTTAAATGCTTCGTTATTCGATATACTTTATTTCCAAGTTCCTCACTTCTCGCGCTTCCCGCGTAAAGTTCCGGCCAAGATGTGTAAGAAGGTGAACCTACATTAAGTGGCCTGGGTTAATAACTAACCTAGGGCCAATCTTGGTGCAAGCATAATACGCAATGCGCGAGGGAAATGATCATAAATGTTGCGGGCGTCCAAGCGCTGGCAACTGACACCGGCACGTGGACCGATCAATCGTTGGTATCGATCACTGGGCGAGATCCACGGGGCCTTGGCTGGCCAAGCACAGCTGCCACTCCTCCATATCGACTGACTGACTAATCGCGCCCTGGCAATACCTACTGGCAACTAATATCAAGAGGCGTCAATCATTTGTATGCATCGCTGGCATACTCCCTGTTTAATTGGCGCCAATCAAATTACGATATCGCAACAACCGTTTCGGGTGCATACGGCCACTAAGTTCGAGGGAAACTTGATTACGATTTCGAGGATGGCGCGCGCTGCCTGAATTTAAATACAGAACCGAAGATCCAACCGTGAAAGTGATTAGCGCATACCTCCGTCCCAGCATCGTGTTTTATCGAGACGAGCTGGAGGATAAGTTGGACGACGACGCGAGGTCATTGAACATCCCAATATTCTGCAAACGGTGTCAGAATAGTGACCCGAATATCCTCGCGCGGAAACACGAAGGGGGCATCCTGGTTCCGTAACACTGCCATGTATATCCGAAAAAGGACTGCAGGAAAATTATGCTAATATTAAGACCGCTCGGGTTGTACGATAAAAAGAACTTCATTAAATTCTGCGACATTATACAAGCGGCCGTCCGATCAGAATTTTAATATTCCCTTACTCGTGGCATAATGAAACCTTACCAAATACTTCAATAACGCGCAACCGATCTGAAAGCGTACACATATTGAATACATTTTTCCATAATCGAGGCAGACGGTTTTTCGTAATATCGCGGTACATTATCATGAATGATGAGGCGATAATAAATCCTCTTACACCGTTGAATGTATTTATCGAAGTACGGACCGCGATGGACTCTGGATGTCAGCGTGATCGGCGGGTAAAGCTTTCTGATAAAGACCTCCTATCGATTCTATATTACATAATTAATATCCCGGCAACACTTCCCGCTGGAGGAAATATAAATGCGAGGGCGGACGGTATTGACGCGGTAACCGAGGCGCATCTTCGATGCGGCATTATTAATCGGTTTGCGAGCTTTGTTTTCGCCGATGCCAGGCCGCGGCCGCCTGGATTATTTATCAGGACGCCGATTGAAGGAAACGCGATGCCAAATGACCGTGCTCGTTGAGAGTTTGCGTAACCATTGTCGAGCACGTTTGCGCCGGAAGAGGGGAAATCGTCCTGACAGCGAAAAAACGGAGTGCAGTTGCTCGATCGTTAAATTTTTGGTGCTCGCTTTTAACGAGGAGAATTTTATATGCGATTTCGAACGATTCCAATAAAATCACGCGAGATAATAACTCTGCACGCGATGTAACTCCAATCGCGAGATAAAACTTTGCACGCGATTAGTGTTGATAACTCAAGCGTAATCTTGATTGCAATCTTATTTAATGTACATAACTGTGCAAGTAGTCGAAGCAAAATCTTACGAAGTATTTCACATTTTTATAATCGTAACAATGGACATAATCGTTCTCCTGAATTTGCGATGGAAAAAATTTTTCGTCATGAAATATGAAATAATATATTATAAAATTTTCGTCATGAAATATAAAACTAGAGTAAAAGATAACGAGTCTTCCAGTGCTTGCGGCAATGCTATATCGATTATTATAGTACATTCCTAGAAATTCTCTTAGACCTGAACCGCTGTGTTTAAAATTATTTGTATTTTACAGAATATGCGAGCTATAAGCCGAGCAGAATGTCAAATAAGAATTGATTCTCCGTCAAGCAAAATCCATATCCCCGTAATCTTATAATCCGACAATTAATCGAACACTATCTCCTTGAGGAAGGGGAAGACGAGTTTTCGACTTACCCAAAAACCATCCTAAGAAAGAAAAATAAAAGACGCGCTATGACGAAACGTGAGTCGAAATCCAAAGCGTACGGTCTATGGCAGCTGTACGATTTGATCGTGAAACATTTGCGTACACGTTTGCGCCCGCGGCAAAATAATGCACTGCCTCAGGCGTGTTAATTTAACGATAACCTTTATTAATTCTCCAGTGATTTCCTCCCGGTTAATGGCCAGATCATTTAATAAAATGGCTATCGATAACGATGATTCGATGACCTGTTGGCTGATCGGTCGGTAGTAATAATAAAATCTCCATTTCGATTAAACGGCCAACCAGGACGCGCTGGCTTCATGAATTTTCTGCTGCGTCGTAATGCTCCTCGATACGCGTCGAACGATCCTTATCGAAATTGCTAATGATTCCGGAGCTCTTTTACCCTCAATGAGCGCACCGTTACTTCACTTCGCGCGATTCAAGTGCATTTTTAGCCAGTAATGCATCGCCCATATGTCACATTGACGGAGCTTATGCTTCGTACTGGGAGGATTTGGAGACGCGATTGTAGGCGCACGAATGTATAGACGTATTCGTCGTGAGGCATTAAAGCTTTTACGAGAGCTTGTTCAAGTACTTGTGTCTAGGAAATACGTGATTCCTACTGTAACGTTTGGTAAGTGAAAATATTATTTTCAATGGAGCTTGCATTCTTAATACTGCAGAAATAATGGTATATATATTTTTTACCATTATATTTTTTGTTCTACTGTCATATACTAGTATGGATCGGGTAAAAATTAAATATTTCTCATATGGAATATGAATCGACTTTGGGCTACAGAAGATTTTATAAGCGTGATATATTTGTCTATGATTGTTATGTTGAACTAATGTCCGTGAAAAAAACATTTACAAAATTTCCACTTTAATGACATACTGTTTGATGTCGACGTTTATTAAATACATTACTATCAAGGATCTCTAAGTGTATAATAGGCCTACATGTACGAAATATCTTTGCACTGCTTTGTTAACATTTTAAATGAGCTTTTTAGACAGTGAAGTAACACTTATTAAAGTCATTAAAAATTACCCCGAAAACCTCAGTGCGGATATCAAAAATAATATTATTTTTCATTCGAGTTTAACGATAAGCTAGAGCATCAAAATTGGAATTGCAAAAGGCTTCAGCATAAAGCGCAACTCCAGCTCGCAGCATCAAAAAGTTAAATTATGGAGCAGAGCGTTATCATTCATTTGCAGATCTTCCATCCGAAAATAACTTATTACGTCTCCCGAGTTAATATTACAGACATGTACCGAGGATATACCACTAGAAACTGAATTATACAAATCCTGTGCATTAACCACGACGAGTACTTGCCGTGCCAAGAAGTCAAGCCTCGGTGCAGCGCACTATTTAAACAACTAAATCTCAAATATCTTACGACTACCTCGAAATGTCTCGTGACTTCTCTGGGATTGTCAATCTACTCGAGTAGCCGGGATATTTCATTAGAATCAGAATTTCAAAGGCCCCGTGCGTCAGGCGCAAAACCGAAATACGGACGAAATTAAGCTTTTTCGAACAGCGCGATCCAACAGTTCCATCAGCTATTCCGAAAGCGCCTACCTCCTGGGTCGTTATTATGGATACGCGAAGAGAATACCTCATTAGGATTCGAATTTTAAAGCTCCCTTGCACTCGAAGGGAAACGTCGGCTTCCACATTCGATGCTCCATTGACCGCCAGGAGATTTCCTCCTTTTTCGTGCGCTGCCTTACATTCCCCCTACTTCTTCCTCGCACAATAGTCCTTCTGTCTCCGGGACGCCGACAGCGATTGCGCCCGATGGAGATCGTTATGCCGCGATCGGTGATAAAACAGCGGCATCGATCAACCGGTGGCCGCGCTCATAAATCCCCGAGGCGGCCCGGGGCGTTTCCATAACCGCTTTTATCGATGCGACCGGCAGGCGCCGATAAAAATTCCCTTTGAAATCGCACGCGATTCCGCGCCCTCCGTTTTAAGCGGCACGTGAGCCGTGTCCGCGCCACGGCTCTTTGGCGTTTTCCTCGGAAAAGGGCCAAAGTCGTTCTTCCCCCGAATGCGCCCTCGACCGCTTCTTTCGCTCCCTGGCAAACCTGGCGGGACGTACGTGTTGTGCCAAATGGGGTCCCGATTCGTCACTGCTAAAACCACTGGCGCGACGCTGGCGATTTGTCGTACGATTGCTGGAAAGATCGTGCAATTGTTTGGAAGAATTTTTGAGGTATTTATTGGGTTGTTCGGAAAGTAATTTCGTTAAGTAAAACCACCTGAACCAGTTTTTTGCCAGCAAGGACCAAAACTTTTATGAGAGGGGAATTATGTTACTGCCAGAAAGATGG
>JBCFXI010002120.1:0-30402 GCA_038496175.1 Ampulex compressa | reverse complement strand
TATATAGGACGCGAAGTTTACAATATCTGGTTAAACGAACCTCATAAATATCTTTGTGACTGGCATTGCCTAATGAAGTACACGGCGGAAATGTGATATGATGTTCATCGATGTTTCGTCGATATGGGATGCTTATCGCTTCCATGAACAATGTAATCAGTTTGTATCCTACATTAATGGATTTATTCAAAACCGTAATCTGCATCGCGTTTTTGCGATGTTAAATATACTGTTGATACAAAAGGAATGTTTTTCATCCAAGTTTCCATGGTATTCCAAAAATTCTTAAATTACTTATATTTTTTCAGATGGTATTCATTCTGTACTTGTTAACCATTTCAACAAAAAGGGAATACACGTATTTAGGATTATATGCCGTTATCCAGCTAAATACAGAAATATTATCACAATAAATAGACCTGATTCATAAAAGATATCTTTAGAGAATTTTGTAAACTATTCACGCAGTTTACGTTGTTCAATATTTTTTTTCTTTAATGTACAAGCGAGAATCATACTTTATATTAATATTGTTACATCGGATGGCATGTATATATAACGAAACTAAAAAAACCTTCATTTACAATATAAGATAGACGAAATTAATTCGCGACTATAATTATTTCGACGTGCGCAAATCCGCGATTTTTATTTGAAAAAAAGAAAAAAAAGGACAGCTAGAAGCAGAGGTGCAGAATGTGACAATGGATCCCAATAATAGGGACAATTTTACGGCAGCGTGGAGAAAAATAGAAGAGGCGTTTCCCGGTGGTAATTCTCGTAATGGTGAAATCTACCGGGCCTGGATGCACTTTGCTCTAATGCACTCAGCTTGTAACCATGAACAATGCCCGGATTTGTCCCCCGAAAATAATATCGTTCAGCACGCGGCTGATAATTTCGTCTAGTACCGGCTCATAGGCTACAAAGTTAATTAATATGTACATTTTAGTACTTATATATGTTCGGCTTCATATCGCGTATATCGCAATATCGGTCAAATATTCGCCGATAAATTTGTTACTGCATTTTCCCCGATCAAAAATTACATCGCTTCCTATGTTTATTACTTATTCCCGCGGAAATTATAATGAGGGCTTCGCCGAAAATGAGTAATAAATTGATGTTTTACGTTTATTCACCAATATCAGAAATTTAATTATGCACAGCTATTTGCATAGTTGCCATGTTGGTTATTATCGAGTAATTAATTGTAAACGTTTTTCTTTTATAATTATTTTCCGATAAAGTGAAAACCAATAGCGAAATAATTCTTAATGGGCGATAAATACTGTAGTTCAATTTTAAGAAAAATAAATGCATATACAAAATTACTGCATACGTGCTATATGCATACGTGGCGTCCATGTCGTTTAACGTATTTCCACGTCAGTGCATACAAACCGTACGTTGCGCAATGTGAAATTTAATACTAATCAGATATCACAGATGTTCAATCTCAGGATCTTGTTTAAACAACATTCATAAACGGTTTTGGAATATTATGGTGAAGATATTGTCAGTATGCTTGCATTAATATCAGCAAGCATTTGTTTTATAAACAATCAAAATGTACTCGCTGCAAAAAAATTACTGAAGTGTCAACGTTAACGAAGTCATTAATGTTAAAACAAGAACGATTTTACTTTAGTCATTTTTCTTGGTTTACAAACACAGTTTTATCTCCGATAGTCGTGTGTCCTTCATACGTGTAAGTCAATGGATACACACCAGTATTTTTTCGCAATTTATGCTCGCAATTTGCACCTAAATGGACGGTGCTCGACTGAAAAGCACCTTTTGGGATGACTAATGGTGATAACTTGATAAAACTGTGGTCGCTTACCCTCTCTGGGTGTGAGTGGTCCTACATCAATGATCTATTATGCAAATGATGTAGCAAATTCCAAAGTTGCCGTCATGAAATATAAGAAGGTACTGCTGAGTCTGGTCACGCGTGCTGATCGAGGAACGCCTTTGGATATTATCCGCTTTGTTCAACGGGTACTTAATCTCACAACACTAAACAAAGCAGTAAATCATTTATACTTTGTTGCTTAGTTAAAGTGCAAATCGTGTTACACGGAGAATACACTTTGTTTGGAAGCAATAACATCGGATGCATTAAAAGATTCCAGTTAAAGAATCTATTTAATTTAAAATAGAATCATCAACTACCTTCTTGATATATCTGTATATAAGTAGTGCATATGACTTTGTAAAAATGGTACCAACGACAGCAGCGAACTCATCTATCTAATCATTAACCTATAACAAGAGAATGGTCAAAAATTTTACAAAGGTATGAGTTAGAACAATTCAGATATAAAATTAAAATTAATTTTTTTTAAATTACATTTTACTTTAGGGTACATAAACGTTTGTTATGCTATGTAAAAACATTTGGTTTTCACTACACAGCCATATATGTACGCAGTTCGGGAGTTTATTCCACTCCTTGTATCACATACGGGGCTCGTGATATAAACCGTATTTCGGATCCTGCGTGTCGTTGACGAAGGTCGAAAGATAGGAGACTCACCAGAATATTCGAAACAAATACTAAAGAAAGTCGTTCGTGCCTCCACGTGCAAAGCACGATAAGTCGCGCGTTATCAAATGCGAATAATTACGGTCACGAAGTAAAATCGCCGACTCAGCTTTCTTTGCAACGACGAGCATAGTTGATAACTAGACTGCGAGTTTTGATCAAGGTATAATGTTTCGAAACATATGCAATATACATGCAAAACATATTTAAGAAATATATAGAAAATATGATATGCGACGCAGAAATGCAGTCTACTTTATTACCATTATACGTCTGAACTTTCTGTATTATATTTCTTTAATCATTTAATCACTTATATCTATTATATTTACTTTATCCATTTATTTCTTTAATTTCGTATGTTACTACTTGAAAACGATATTAGATATTATTAATGCTTGACGCGAAACAATGAGATTCATATAAAATCTTATATACTACTGATACATCTAAATTATGGAATTTCCTTAGAATGACATTGCCCATGTATTTAACTACTATTAAATTTTATACGTATTAAATACGTATAAAATAAGCAAGAAAAAAAATCAGTGTGCGTAAAATATGCAACATACAAAATATGCACATTATGATGTCACGTCGTGAATCGGCTCTAATGTTGTGATGTGTTTTTGCATCAATACAACAAAGTACTTTACCCTGCATTTCTACCAAATTACGAATTTACTAAGCGCTGGACAAAACTCGGATTTAGTAGTTTCTGGATAAGAGTTCTGGTGAGAGAGAGAGAAAAAAAAAGGAATGCGTCGCCACGTTTTTCGTCGACAATAGAAAGAGAGAGAGAGGGAGGGAGGGAGGGAGGGAAAAAGTACAAGGGTTTCTGTTACCACACTCAAGAACTGGTGGCGCATCCTAAGAAAACCGGTGAGAGAAATGCAGGTCCAATTGGTCCGACCAAAAACTCATACCTCTTCTCAAACGAATTTTCGATCCAAACATATTATTCGCGGAGTCGTCAAGCACACTAATTTAACCAGTTAACTGCTAATAATAACGAGTATACACGTCGAAATGTTTCTGTTATAAATTATACGAAAAAAATGAAGCAACATGAGCAAGGATTACATTTTTATTCCATAGAAAATTAACGACTTGTTGGTGAAAATGTCGATAAAGGATCACCGAAGTAAAGTTCCGGATTGACGTAAATACGTGAGATAGTGTGAAATAAGCGACTAGTCTCAAAGCATTGATGCAGACAGGTAGAATCGTGGTACATTGGAAACACTAAATCGTGGGTTTTGGTAGATTCCTCGTAAGCTCGGGGATTCTACTCCTTTGCAACTTGTGACATCAACAGTTTAAATGCAACCACTTGGCGAGAGTCAAACGTGAAGTTAAGCATGCCCCATGAAAGAACCTCTTTGCTTCTGTGCCGCCTTGACGATTTTCTTAGGATACGCTAACAATACAAACTGAAGTATTATTTCCATTTATACGATTAACGGACTGTACTTGTTGTCTTTGCAATGATCGAACGCAACATAACGTTATATTTCGGTACTTGTATTATGCAAGACTTAATATAAGAACGCCCTGCAGCATTTCACATTAACCTCTTAGGCACGGCTGAATTTTGCACGGGGCTGCTTCTCTGTATTGCAGAGTTTAACTCGAAGTACGCGTGAACTATGCAGTACAGGACAGTGCTATCTTCTACGCGAGTACATTGGAATAAAGTTTTTGATGACTGAATTATAATTTTTCTTAAGGATATGATACATGTATTTAAACTCTAATTATTTACTTTAATAATTAATAATACAATCGAGTATAATATATATTTTAAAACATGGTACGATGGACTCACGTCATGATCTTCAGACTCATAGCGCGATCCTCGTCTTATGTCATTCTTTGAACATACGATATAGTTTCGCAATGCTTTTTTAGATTTTTTGGTATTATAGTATGATGGAAAATGTTTTCCGCATTGTCTAAAGGGGTGATCAAAGGTAGATTTACTACAGCTAACGTTATTATTCATATCCCCGAATCTTTCAGAAAGTTCTTTAAGTAATCTAAGATCGAATGCTCGCATTGTTACTTTCTTTTTTTTAAGCTTATCTAAACTCGTGATGGAACAGCTAAAATAGTGTGAAACAAAACATACAAAAACGATCATTTAATCCAAATGGTGAGCGAGCGAGCCAATATAGTAGCCAATATAGCATAACATCCGCGAAAGCCATTATAGTGATGCATCATGCCTAAGAACCTGAGTAATTTTTAGAGTAAGATTGCTCTGTATGATTTTTGATGGAAAGACTGATCTAAGGCGCTTCCTGCACGTTAATTTATACTCGAGCGATAGAGCATCCTCCGCAAATTCTCGTCAATTGGTTCTAAGAAGGAGGTAGATTTGTTCGTCAGTGGCCATATTCAGAATGAAAACTATCTCGCGGATCTGATCTATGTTTATAATGGACTTCCCTGCTCTAAACTTGGGAACGATAATCTATCGGTCGCTGCAATCCAATGCTTCATGCTTTTTAACAAAGTCTTTTCAGAACGTAAAACTGAACGTGAAACAGTACGTAATAATGAAAAATGTACGAAATAAAAAGTACATCCCAAGAATCCTAAGGATAAAATATATTTCTGTACGGATCTCATGATTTTACATTACCTTCTAGAAAAACGTGCATTTGCATAAATATCCGCAGTCTACTGATAACACATTGACTGCACGGCCTCGATCCGATAACAAGTAGATTCCTTGAATGTGATGTCAGACTAACGATAGCATTTACCCGTTTACATTTTGCCAACAGGTTGTTCCTTAAATACCTGACCGGCTACCGTGGCAGCAGTCCTCACAGATTTTATTCGAAATTGATTTCCACGATACTTTTATTAATCGTTCTTCCTCCTTCGCTTTTATTACATGAAAAACGCAACTACTTACTTGCATATAATCCATCCGTTTTGGTTAGTCTACGTAATTAAATATAGCTGTTTATGTTATTGTATGATATATAATTTATTGATTCTGAATACTTCGTGATATTTGTTCTATTAATTGTAACCACCCAATGTTATTTATTCCATTGAAAAGACTCCTCCTATCTTTGACACTTGCGAACATTCAAATAACCGCCAAGTACAGCAGAAATGTTCTTAGTGGCAGTTGCTCTAGTCTCTTTTTCCAAAATATGATAAAGCATCAAATTTTAAATAAATTCTTTGCTTGGTAGAAATTGATCCATTATAAATCGCGGCATAAAATTCTAATTTTACAAATCACAATATACTTCAGGCAAATAAAGTCACCGAAATAACGCAAAACACGTCTTCAAAAGGCAGTAGTCAAAACCCTAATACTTTCATGTTCGCAGGGTTTGCTGCGCTCGTGGCGCCTGCGCCGCGATTCTTCTCAATACTACGCGATTTTCTTTTCTTGTATCACAGTTAAGTCGGCTTTATTAGGAATATTGGCATAGTAGTATTTATTAATTGAATAAACACTTATATATTAGGCGTAGAATTTCGTTTCCACCGCCTTCTTTTCCAAAATTCGAGGCTTTGTTGAAAAAAAATTGTATGCTTGTTGTTTGCTTGTTGATTCACTCTCAATGATTGTCCTGATTCTTTTTGACTTTGTCACGAGTCTTCCTTAAGTATCGCCTCCAATGCTGCTCTTCCACCAGTATAACGACCGTCAACGTAAAAATCACCGTTCATGAAGCATAGAAATCACTCACGACGCGTTTCTTCTTTAATAGCGGCCTCACCATAAGTATTCGAGAGCAATCGATGAGTCTCAGTCACAGATTTCTTCATATCGAAGCAGAAAAGTAAAATCTCCCGCAAATAACGAGAATTTTGCTCGAAAAAGTAACATTTTCATATGGAGAATAACTTTATAATGCAACCACAAATCGACTATTGTTCCTATAGGTTTATATTGACCGATGCCCAAGATTATCGCATAACATCTATGATCCATTCCTTTCTACCACTATTTTTCGCTAAAGCCATATATATAAAACATACGCTACCTAAAGTTATAGATATATAACACCTAATATACAGGATGAGGCATTCATAGTGTAAAAAGGAAATTCAAACATTTTTTCATAAAATATTTGCAGCATTCATAAGGGCACATGAGATAGTGACCTTAACTCGTCCTTAAAATGCCATTTTCAATGTTATTTATAAATGTACTAAACCTTATATACTCAAAATTGTATACTCCTTCCATTTTCGTAGAAGAAAATACACCTTACCATTAAAAAAAATAATTTGACCTTGAAATAACGTTGAGAATGGCATTTTAAAGACGAGTTAAGGTCACTGTCTTATGTCCCCTTGTAAATACTGTAAATTTTGTACGAAAAAGATTAGTTACTTTCCCCTTCGTTTATGAGTAAAATGGCCACCCTGTATATCAAAAAAAAAAAAAAAAATAAGCGCATTCATCAGCCCTCGAGTGTACGAAAATCATTTACACCCTATCTTCTAGAATAATAGATACGCACCGCGTTATGAGCGACCACGAATTGAAAATGTGAAATATCCAGCACCTGTTCAGGACCGCGCTTCCGGCGAACGTAGGAGAGTTTCTTACCTCGCGCCGGGGCTCTTAATAATTTTGTTTCCACGAAGATGCAACCCCGCTTTGCGCCATTGGAGAGCTAGAAGGAGACCGTAATCTGACGGAAACGGGGATACGGACGAAGATTAATCGTCCCGGAGTACTGCAGGTTCTTCATACAATTTGTACGAGCCCGCCGATCAATGGCCGCCTTTTACGGGGTGAGACGCAGCGCGGAGAAAAACACGGATAGCCGGGGGTAATGATACTTTATTGGTTCAATCTTTCGGTTCAATTAACGCCGTTCAATCAGAAACGCGAATCCATGAAAACTCGCTCGCCGCGGTTAAGGAGGGATCGTTAATATAGGTTTTCCTAGGGATCGATTTTTTCCGCAGGAGGAACCAAATTTGCCTGGAAACGCCAACGAAATTTATTACGCGGCGTGAAAATGTTTTCCTAGAGCACGCGTGTTCATCTATTCTATCGATGATTCAGGACACTAATATTTGATTATCGCATCTCCCTATCTACTATGTTGCGGCGCAACAATGATCAAAGTCAAGCGAGGAACTCAGAGGTTTATTATCGTATTTTTGAAGGATCGAACGGTACCGAAATGACCGGTCTGTTCTTTACGCATTGGCCCTCTTCTTAGTTTCAGAAGTACTTAGGCAATAAAACATCTGGTGTTCTTCCAAATTAAACGCTACTCTCGCCTATCTACAGCACACGTGTTTTCCTATTCTTTTGAGTCGCGTTCGACTTTCAAAAACGGTCAGCGAAGGATAATCTGGTAACTGGCAAGGCTGCATTTTGCCTAAAAATGCAGCCGACCAATCACTGTAAAGAGGCCATACAGAAAGCTTCGAAAACCAATAGGAGGAACGTATTAACGAAAAACCTCCAAAACTATACGAAGAGACTGAACCCCTCTTGAACATCAAAGCGTCTCAAAAGTATCAGTCTTAAGTTAGCAACGCTCCGCGATAGATACTCAGCAAAACACTTCGACCATAACACTAATCGAGCAACGTAACGAGACATTGGCTCTCACATATCACGACCATCGCGTATTTACAACACGCGGCGGACTCTACATAAACATTCTCGAATATCCAATCCGTGAAACAAGGTGTAGCAAACCCAATTGTTGTATCGAAAAAGCTAGATTCCGTTGACACCCCAACTAGTGGTTCGCGCGATTAATTTCTTTTTCAGCTTCTTTGGGCTTCAATCTTCCCGAAGCCATATCTCGACTCGAAGGGCAGTTTGGATATCCGCAAGGAGATCCGCGACGTCTGCGACCCTCAAACCACGAACGTACACGCAGCTACCTATATGCACGATCGTGCTTAAGGTGTTGGTTGCGCTATGGAAAAAATGTGTGCCACATTTTTTACCTTCGCCTGACCAGATAAACTGGACACAGAAAGCCGACGAGTTTTGTAAACGTTCTTCCAACTGTATAGCTGTAATTGATAGTAGTCATATGAGAATTGCTGTACCCGACAAATCGAGAAGTGTAAAGGATATTTTTTCATGGTGCTTGTTGCAATGGTCGATGCAAACTGTTAGTTTGTCATTGTTGATGTGAGTTAATATACAAGATGAAGAATGAAACTATAATTTCGCCTCCAAAGAACGTTCTGATATTTTGCTGCCTTATGGAATAGTTGACGACAGCGTTTTCAGTCTAACCAGTTAACTGCGCTCGACGTGTATACGTATATACACGTCAGTCCAAATTTTTCTTTCCACGTGGTTGACCCTTATACTCATAGTGTAAAATAATAAATTATCGTTTACTGCAAGAACTCAATTGCAGAAAAACTAATGTCTTATCGAAGAAAAATATGGTCCTTCCTTACTTTGCTTTACATCTATCGTAAAATCATTCCGCGTTTCATACCTTTCTTACGTTCCGCGATAAATTTCGCAGTTAACTGGTTAAGTGAGCATACGATAAAACCCTATTCCACAATACAAACGTTGCAAGATGCGGGCAAAAGAACATTCAACTACTGTCTCATCCAAGCTTGGAGAACGTCTGAAAAAGTTTCTGGCATTATTTCTCAGGCATTTCAGCAATTTTTAGAATTTTTTTCCCTCCTATACAATAATCTTCTGAACAAATCACGCAGCGTGCGACGCGATTGACTCCTCCAAAAGCAGTCGAGTCTGTTACGTCGACGCAACACGTTCCACGCTAACGTGATACGCTCTATAGGAAAACAACATCACGAAACTCGTATGACAGAGTGGGCAACGCGAAACGGCCAAAAACCGGTCGCTAGAAAAACCCACCTTTAACCTCTTAGGCACGACGTGCCACTATAATCGCTTTTGTAGAAACCATGCCTGTGAACTTTAATAGCTTTCGCAGATGTCATCTTCGTTCTCTCCAAGAAAGTATCGAATGATATAAGAAATTTGTTTACCATCTACTTGAGATGACAATCTGGAATGCGTGTTGTTTATATAAGCTCGAAAAAAATCTGGAAGAAAATCATAAAATATCATATATCATACTCAATTGTATTATTAATGATTAAAGTAAATCATTAACATCGAAGTGTATTTATTATATCTTTATGGAAAAATTATAATTTAAGCATCAAAAACTTCATTCCAATGTACTCGCGTAGAGAATAGTATTATCCATTATACATTGCAGTGTTTACGCGTACCTCGCGTCGAACTCGATCGTACGGAAAAACAGCTTCGCGCATTGTTTGGCCGTGCCTAAGAGGTTAAGCGTGGCGACTCTAGATTGGCAAACTGTAAGAGGCGAGGGCAGGCTGCGGTACTAGGAGGCGTCAATATTTACAAACGGACGTAATATTTCTCCGTGGGGCATAACAGAAATTGCTGGCGCTAACGAGCATTTGTCATTACGCGTAATGGCTCCCGAGGGCGTCGTTTGAACCCTTCGATTTCCGATCGTTTGCAAATTGATGGGGAATTAACGTATCTGGTATTGAAAAAACATGACTCGATCGGCAAGGATGTGTCGCAAAAAGCGATATTCAATACGAGCGCCCGGGCGTCCGCGACACAATAGTGGTTTATTCGATTCCATTGAAGTAAATATCGCTCACGATGAAGCACGGCCGACCGCCGCTCTTTGCTGGAAATAATCCCATTGATGTTTTCGAAAATATCGGGAATTTTCGCGGCCAATGGATGGCGCGTAATTAGCACCTTGCGGGTGTCAGATGTGATGTTCTCGATGGTACTCAGCGGTTTAAATATTTATTGCAATGCTTTGCAGTGATCATGAATTATGCAAAGTCTTTCGAAGCTGTTTAGAATTGATTATATAATGTGAAAACAGAATGCAAATGGATTAGCTGTATTTGGAATACAAATTAGCAGTTTATAACGCATGGTAACTTCAAAGTAAAGTTTCATCTGCACGTTTGGCTCCAAATTGATTATTTATGCTTTTAGTATATTTACTTTTGGAAATGACATTAGACTTGGTTTAATGGAATGGCGTTAGAACATATAATGATTTACTCCTGGACCGAATAAACATCATTTACTGACCTTTACGAGAAGAGTAGTAATACGAAAAACTCTTAGATATATGAATTGATTATCGTTTTCCTCGTGATTAATGGATCATTGTAAATATAAATTTGCGCTGGGATTTCGGAATAAACTTCTTTTAATTATATCCGCTTCTTATATTTCTTTCATAATATAAAATTAAAGAGTAAAAGTTAAAGTAGCATCGGGTTATCGGAATTTGGAAGAAATTTTAGTCACTGTGAGATCACTTTCGTATATAATTCAATGAAACCAGTGTTTTGATAAATGTTTAATTCCAGAATAAAGCTATAATTATAATTTTTGGGTTAATAATTTATATAAAATAATTCTACAACAATTGCATAAATATTGTAATATTAAATTTGAGTATAGAAAGCGTTGCCATAAAGAAACAGTGGGTGATTAGACAAATATAATGACATTGATTCATGGATCTCAGCAATCTTGTCAATGTCCAACAGTTGTTTTAATAAAATAAAAACTGTCAATACTTAAGTAGCAGAAAAGGTACAATGTACTACATGATAAGGATTTTGATCAAGGAAGGCAGCCAACAGAGTGTGTTGCAGGAAGTTGCTGTTGCGATAGTAAGCTGTCGAGAATGTGACAGGGATAGATTGCATTGTAGGGAAGATTTCATAGAACATGATACTAGTAAAACGTACTTTTGCACAACACATAAAAATAATCACTCCAGCCACCTAGCGCGCCTTGAAGAAATTGTATCACCTGGGCCCATAATGCAATACGGAATTTTTAAAACATACAAGAAAATACTAATAGACATTTGTGTCGTGGAAATTAGTCAATTAATAAAAAACATTTTAGGTCTGAATCGTAATATAAATAAAATTGAAAGAATTATAATATAAATAAAGAAGAACATGATTCACGATCGTATGAATTATTTATATCTATTGAACACTATGTTAATGCTTAATAACGTGTTGCTATATGTTCAGAGATAAAGATACATTTTAAACACGTATGCTTCATTTACGCATAAATTTCACGTGGTTACTACTCGTTTACTACTAATTACCCACTTGAGGTGTGCATAAAAGAAAAAAGAAGAATTTTGTAATCGTAATGTTAGTCCTTTTATATATTTTGCTATTTTTTGATATTACTGCGTCATGAAATAATAAAAGATAGGCGTTACATGTGGAATGATGCATTCAAGGATAAGACTTCATATTAATGTAGTTACATGTATGTATATTTTATAAGTATACATATACGAGTATACATGTTTTATCATGCTTGGTAAGAGTATCACAATCCACAAAAAATACTGTCACACTAATAAAATTATGTGTAATAAAACAAAAAAAAATTGAACTAGTAATTTATAGTAAAAACATCTGGAGTAATTTAATTTCTGAAAACTTTCTATACACTCGTGTAAAATATCAATCAATCTCGAATAATTATCTAAACAAAGCAGAAGCGGTAAATTTTAGTCTATGTCTCGGACTTTCATTCCCCTTTGTTCTTATCTAAAACTCTCCAATTCAATACATTCGCGGACGCATCGATTTCTCAGTCGATGGAAAGACACACGATCTGAAAGCATATCAGTGTCCGCGCGTCATAATCGATGCAATGCATAGAAATAGCATAATCGAGTGGAAACCCACTTGGAAGTTTTGCAAATCCGATTGTTGCAATCGTGTCTACCTAACTTATTTAGTGGAGCCCGCACAAAGTTACGGGAATTCAGTTATTGGAGCTATAAACGTTTCCTCGCCAAAGCGCAAGGTAGGAAATTCCGAAATCGAAGTCCGCACTTTTAATCAATTAAATTCGCCTCTGGTTAAGAGCGGAAAGAAGTACCAAATGAACCGAGATATCTGACGATAT
Source organism: Ampulex compressa (assembly GCA_038496175.1). Classification (NCBI taxonomy): domain Eukaryota; kingdom Metazoa; phylum Arthropoda; class Insecta; order Hymenoptera; family Ampulicidae; genus Ampulex; species Ampulex compressa. The sequence continues at coordinate 17,869 of JBCFXI010002120.1, read as the reverse complement.
CCGTGCTCGTTTAATAAATGGTACGAAGGGGAGAAACTTATTGACAGTCGAAAGAACTCCGCATCGAAAGTCCAAAATCCTGACGACGGCTGAATTTTCGTTCTTCGAAGATGAAAGCAAATTACTTGCATGAAAGCGCACGTAAATGGATTGCTGAAATGTGCTCGCGATGTAAATTCGACGAAATTGCGTGCTACTAATTTACTTTGCATATCCGATAAAAAGCCGTGTTGCAATTATTTAGTGTAAGGATTTACTTACTCTGTAATCCGAAAGTTTACGATGAAATCAGTAAGATTTTCATAGCAAAATATCGCAATTAAATAATTTTATCTACAATGCAACATGTATTATTATTATTGTACGATGCGCCGTAACTTTAGTATTAGTTCTAGATTGTGCTCATAGTTCTTTTCATTTGCGCCATGCAATAAAGATGTAAGTAATAAATAGCGAAATAAAACTTACTGCGCGCTTATAATATAATAGAATTTCAACGTAGCAGAACATGTAACCAATAAAATACGGTGCATTTCTTCTACTGCGATAAAAACGTGATAATGGTTACGTAACAAATGTCAATATACTTTTATAGTCTAATTTAGTAATTTATAACATTAATAATTTCTAATTTTCATACCGAAAATATAACTGTAGCGTTACAAATTTGTAATTGTTGTTAGTAGCCAATCGCAAATATCAAATTGGTTCTTCAGATTTTTAATGAATTTAAGAAGCGATAACATTGTTTACTTCTATTGTCACAGGGCTTGAGATATTATCAATAACGGAAAAAAGTAAAGAAGAGTTTATTAACTCCTTAACATACAAAGACGGATTGGACTCATTGCATCCACAATCGGTACATCAAAAAGAAACACATTGAATATACATTGAATACACGCAAACTTGTTTTTTTGTGGTCTTTTTTGTGCAATTTGTTTTGAGCGATATTTTTTGTGCGGTATATGAAAATTTCAATCAAATTAATAATCCAATAAATAAGTAGTAAGTTTGATTGGCCATTTAGCTTGTTCGACGTTTAAAATGTATCTCATCACATAACATAAGTAGCGCATCAGCCGATTACATTGCATGTGTGTTGAACTCTATGACCGTAAATCACACAGAGTCAACTTTAAACGAGTGCGAGGTAGTATCTTCAAGTGACGAAAGTGATATTGCACCAGTTTACCACAAAAAAGTTCGCGCATTGTCAGACTACGAAGGATAATGGTTATACGTTTTGAAAAGTTTTGTATGTGTAAACTAAGTAAATATTTTAATGAAATATTTAAAAATGTTCGCACGTGTATTTTATAAATCAGATTCCAAGTAGCTGCCAAGCCTCGTGTCTTGATTTTATTTAAAAAACAATTCCTAGTTATTTCGTAAAATTTTGAGTTATTTTCTACGTGAGACTTTTTTTATGCGGTGCCTATCCACCGCACAAAAAGAGGTTTGAGTGCATACAGTATTTAGTATAGCAGTGATCTCACACGGCGGATGCCATAGACAATATTCGAATTTAGTAAAAATTATAAATAATCGTTTTGCATTAACATTATATATTAATCTGATTAAACGTTATATAACAATCCAAATTTGAAAATAAAAAGTTCTCTTCCTTAGCTAGTACATAACCGTTTGGTTGAGCCAAATTAAATAGTAGTTTTTGGAAGCATCGAATCCCGTTTTATTTGTATGTCAAGGGGTTAATAAAGTAAATTGCGACCCAGATACCTGACAAATAGTCCATCTGGCACATTTATACGATCCCCGTTTTTATTCGCATTTAAGAATTCACGCCGTCGCCTGCCGTTTGGTACAATCGATCTCGAGATGCCAACCATTGGATTTCCATTCATTCTCGTTACGAGCGCTCACATCTTTCTTTCGCTCATTTAATCTGTCTTTCAGGGAGGCGGAAGCGAGGCCTCTTCAATGAGACTATGGGGATATTAAACGATCGTTAATTTGAAATCTCATAACGCTGAATGAAAAGGATCGAAGCACTCTGCAAAGAATGATGTGTAAATAATAGCTTTTTTGAGCGTTTTATTGAAACGCAAAAATCATTTGAATTCACATCCAAAAATTTACTATTATTGACAAAACGGAGGACTGAAAAGTTAAAGATTAACGGAGGGAGAAAAGTGAATTTGTTTAGTACGTCGTGCCACTAAACTGGACCAGAGACTATATACAGTTAGATGCTATCAATGGACATTGCACAGTTTCAAAGGTTAATGAAAAATGGAAGAAATAAATCTCTGCTTCTGTTTTTGTCTTGAAGATAAGTGCCGTTTTTTGATAGTGTTTCTGCGGGGTATAAAGTATAATATCATGCCACAAGTGGTTGTCGAACTTGAACCAGCCGCTTGGCTGGTTCAGCTTGAAGGTCCATTTTGTTTTTTGCTTCATTACTTCGATTTACATCAATTTCAATCCGGTTTAGATTCCTATCATTATTAACATAAACATGTTAAGTATTGGTATTTAGGAAGATTAACCGACTTTGGAGAACGTGTTTGTTTGCAGAAAAAAATAAAAAATCACCTAAGTTCTCTTCTTTTATTTTCAATGATATTGTGTTGGATCAAATTGATCTTCTATGTTTGACAAAACATAATAAATAAAGTATTATTCTTCTCGTTTATTTGTTCTTGCTCGACCATAGACTAATAAAACTTTTAGTTATATGTATAACACTGGAGCACGCTTCGAAGAATCATCTTTTCAATCGGCTCTTATATCCACAATAATTTATTACAATTATTACAATCGTCATTCCTGCAATATTTGATTGTAATTACACAATATATATTTCTCTACACGAGCTCCACTTTTTACATTATGCGATGTTCCAATTGAGTGCTCACTCTCGATTTAAGTCTACTTTATACTTCTCCATCCTCGAAGCATTGTAATTTCGTGTAATTAAACCAACGACGACATATTCTCAATCGGCTTTTATATTCACAATAGATTCTTACAATTATCACAATTTCTTACATTATTACATTGTATTTACATAATAAATATTTCTATACCAGGGTCTACTTCTTACATTACTTAATGTTATGATTGAAGTGCTCGCTCTTGATTCAAGTTTACCTCATACTTCCTCATCCTGGAATCATTGTAATTTCGCGCAATTAAACCAACGACGACATATTCTGAATCTACTCTCATACTCACAATGGATTCTTACAATTATTACAATTCCGATTCCACAATCAGAGGTAGAGAACTGTCAAATCGACTCGTCATCCCGAGCTCAGGCAATACGCGTTTCATGCGGCCGGGTTTACGCGGGTACACCAGAAAGGTATCTAGTAGTACGTGACAAATTGTCAGGCCGGTGAACACGGAGGCTGCATTGTTCGCACCGGAACAATAAAAAAGCACGGCAATCCAGCAGCGCGTAATTTAACGAGAAAGCCAGTGTATTTCGGTAGATGAAGCGATTTAACGTAGCGTCCTGCCTATCTTCGTCATCGTGCTGGTAATTGCCTGCAACTGCCCGCTTTTTAACTGCCGTTTGACCGGCCGCTTATCGTTTGGCAATGTTAAAGCGCCCCGATTGCCGGCATTGTTCGCGGAGCGGAACGGGCCGCCTTCTGGCGTATGATAACTCGAAATCGAGGAGTAATCAAAACCAATTTAAAGATAAAGGAGGAACAATGCCGCGCGGAGGGGGGAGGCGCATTCCAGTAGTGTCCCGTCGATAAATCCTCGGGCCACCATCGAGAAGCATTGCAGGTAATCCACGCAGTCGAGGCCAGATAAGCGACAACCGCTTAATCTAGGGCACGAAGCCAAATTAACCGGCGTCACTATACAGTTTCGTCGATCACGTTTGACTTTATTAAGTCAAGTGGAGTCCCTCTTCGGCTGTATTGATTGGACATTTATGTTGATACCCGCCGTTTATTTCGAAAGTGGCCCAAGTCCATTTGTCAATTATTTTTCGCTGACCGTAGTGACGTATGAAATATTAAGTTACTTGTTATAAGCAATGCTTTGGAATTAAGTATATTTAGACGGTAGGTAGGGGTAGACGAAGAAAATTTTGAAATATTGTATTGAGGCCACTTTATAAAAATGTGAGAGGAATTAGAGGAATGAAAGACCAGAAAATGGAGGACTTATTATGATATGTACCCCCGAAGCAGTAAGAGTTCTTCAAATTCCTCCCGCATGCACAAAATGTAGACGAGCGGTAAATTTGTATGTAATTTATATAGTTAGATTTCCTGAATTGCATGATCTGTGCTTTTGAAATGTAGTGACGAGGTATAAAAGATATTGAGTATTGTTTTTCCAATTTGAAGCATTCTAAATGATGCCGAATGGACTTGGATTCTTTCACATCTATTTAAACAAATCTAGTTGTTAATTTTGATAGTGGTTTAACTACATTTGTGGCAAGAGGACACGTATTATCCACTTTAATTATTGCTATTACTTTAACAGCAATTGTAAATTTAACCCTCTTAGATACACTTAAGCAGGTGTAACACATTGATATCCTGTACGTATATTGTTTATTTCGTTGAAACGCACACTCTTAAATATCTCGATTTGAATAGAAATGGACTTAGGTCACTTTCAAAATAAACGGTTCATACGTTAGCTGCGCTATCGCATCGAAATTCTGAGGAAGAAATCGGTTACGTTATGCACATTTGTTTTATTAGAGAGATTGGCTACTATATTTTCTCTCGGTAAAAATATCCGGATAAACGATGCACTACACTATCTGCATAGTTCCTGTTTTTTATAATACAATTCTGATAAGTGCCAACCGTTCAATTTAGGGCACGAAGCCAAGTTAATCACCGTCACTGTACAGTTTCGTTGAAAACGCATGTCTTTACGTGCACTTTTTGTGGGAACCCTTTTTTCTATGTTAATAGAGAGTTACTGGTGAGACAGTATCGACATTGTTTCGTTGCAGGGATATATATATAGAACTAAACACAATCTTTTTAGTTAAAGAGGCTAACCTGGTTCTATTTTTACTTGCTAAATCTCTAATTTATATTGGAAAGTCGATGAAAAGTAAAATATTTGGTTTTGCAAAAACGATTAATCCAAATCACGCGTGACGCCCTTATTCCTCTTCTCACGTTCAATGCTTCCAAACGGCGAAATGAAGTGCAACGGTTTGTACTCGAGCGAAAAATGCGAAGTGACAATTCTTATTCCAGTGCAGGATACTTAGAAGTCAATGTTACGTATCTGATTTTCCTAAACTGCACAAAACTTTGATCGAAGAGATTTTCGAGAAATCTCTTTAAAGACATACGTAATAAACAGATCAACACTTTAAGACTTTAAGCTTTCGTATATATACCTAATATATATTTCTTAGTAAGAAACGAAGAAAAACAAATAATATTGACTTTATTGATATTACAATATATTGTACATCCAATGACGAATCTCAATGAAAATGCGTTTTCATACATTAAACCGATGTTTGTTTATAATAAATCCGATTGTTATATCAAACTGTTAAGTTTTGTTTGCTCTTCAAAAGTAGTTTAGTTGCATTAGTTTGATTGAAACGAGAATGCGTTAAACTAAAAGTTGCGATTTTTACACTGATTACCTTTTTCCATTAATATTTTCGAAGTATACGTAAAAATAATAACCAAAAACATTGAATACATATGCATGATCAATTTTTTTAATAACTGGATTTTATCGATTCATATATTCAATAATACGTTTATACATTTCTACTACCCACTGGATTGGAATTATGCAGAATAATTTTTAAAATAATAATAAAGTAATAAAGTTATAAAGTAATACACTTGTCTTGCTAATAAACGTTTTAATTCAACATTTATGAATACCAATTTGATAATAATCCCAAGTTGCCAAACTTTGTTAACGTTAAAAGCATATACGTTGCTGTTGTTATCGATCACTTACAAGCCCTTTAAGAGCAAAGATACATAAGCTTTGTACATTTATATAGATAAAAAAAAGAAACTTTCATTAAATACGAGGGAAAGGGCAGAAAGGAAGAAATTATGATAATGGTAGAGAATATGAATGTAGGAGCTAATTTATTCTAATGAGATGATAATCCCACTTCTAACACCACGCCAAATATAGGCGCTGCGGAAAACTTTGGGTCGTTGGGTTGCTGGACAAGGGGGACTCGCACCCGAGAGACCTTTCGCTTTCTGGGCGACTGCCCTGACCACTAAGCTACCCACGCCCTCCGGTCAAATCATCCCGCGAACGTCTATTTATATAATATAATATTATGGAGGAGCCCCAATCCTACATAAGTAATAGGACAAATAATTTTTCTCAAGCGCAAGAGAAATAGTTGTCACGATTTTCCCTGGTTGTCAATTTCTATGTTGTCCTGAGGTAGCAGGAATTTCGATTTTTTAGGTCGAACGTGTCTGCGCGACACTCCCCCGGGACGAGGTTAATGGTCTAGTTTTTCTGGGCGAATTTCTGCAGGAATTGAGTAAACTTTATAACACAGCCGTCGTGATTGTGCGGTTGTTCGATATGTAGTTCAGGAGCGAATACAGGAGTTTAAGGAAAGATGTCAGTAGAGGTGAAGTCTTTCGATATAAAGGTTTTTATCGAAGACTCTAATTGCAAGTAAAATCTTTTGATGTTGAGTTTCTGTCCACTGCGAGGTGTACGTTTAGATCGGCTGCTCATCAAATTGACCCTTGGTTTCTCGATTTTCTCAATACGATATGTTAGTTTATTACTGATATTTGCGCCTTCTTCAATACACAGTCCAGTGTACTTCGGGTAGTTTGGAAATATGGACTTGATAGAGTGTAAGAGTAAGGATAGAAATAATCTGTCTTAACCAGTTAACTGCGCTTGGCGTGTATACACGTCAATCAAAGATTTTCTTTCGACGCTGTTGACGAGTATACTCGCAGTGTAAAATAAAATATGATCGTTTACTGCAGGAACTCCTTTGCAAAAAAGAGTAATGTTTTATCGAATAAAATGTGTAATCTTTCCTTATTTTGTTTTACATCTTTCGTAAAATCATTCCGCATCGTATTCCTGCGTCACGTTTCATGATAAACTCCACAGTTAACTGGTTAAGAATGATGCAACTTTAGAAGCGTAAAAACATATATACAAGGCGCATAAGAATCTTTTTATTATTATTTGATTTTTATATATCCCACCTCTTACAGAAGAGAAACTCGTTTAGAGGTTACGCGTATGACTAAGGGTTCGTGGTTGACTTTAAGATCAGGGAGATCGAGAAGTTCATTGACAGAGTTATCGCGTTGCTAAACACTTCGAATAATGAGTGACTGACTGCTCGGCGCGTCCAAAAGCACTGCTTTTTATATCCAGAGAATCTTCCTCCAGGTTACCCCTTCTCAATGAAAAGTCCATGGTATGACATATGTTACATGTATATATATTTTGTAAATATATATCTATGTATGTATTATAATCCACAAAAAACACTGCCACAATGATACAATTATGTGTAATAAATCCAAAAAAAAAGGACTAGTAATTTATAGTAGAAACTTCTCGAGTAACTTAATTTCTGAAAGCTTTTTATACACTCGTGAACACGAAAATGAAAATTCCATGGTACCACACAATCCTTATGGGACTGGTGTCCAGGATTAATTCACCGAGGTGCTAAAGTTACTGATGCTAGTCAATTTGCTTGAGGACTCCACTAACCTACGCTTTCTTTCCGTTATGTTTGGAACTCAAATTGTTTGGGTTCGAATAACCTCTGCCATATTTCTGTTACATTCGGAATATTGTTTGGGTTGTAAATGGATAGTCGTTAAGTTTTGATAATTCTTTATCGTTGGTTTAATTCTCGATTTCCCCTTTCTTTTTGCGTCGATATGGCACTCGTCGTATACTTAGTCTTGGAAATATAAAAGGAAACAGTAGAACAGTGACGAACTCAAACGGTATAAGAAAACAGTATGGCTATTCTAGAATGTTCAATTTACTAATATACTACTCAGAATGGCGTACATGCACATAAAAAGAAAACACGATTTTCTTCTCTTTGGAGAGCGGTGTCTTTAATGTCATAGGAGTTCTCTCACCTTTTTTTATTTATTCCTCCCTTCTCGACGAATTGACGTCGCAAATTGTAGCACTATTGGTACTATGCTTTGTTCTGCCATAAATTCTGTTAGGATCATGTTAAATATATGTTAAAAAGTGAACAATGTTATACTTTTGAATTATTTAGAATTGTCTATATATTTTATCTATATTATGATCTATATTATGATAAGAATGAAAGCAAAAGCATTCCTTCAAAGTCGCCATATTTTGCTTGAGAACATGCTTATAGATAACGCGTTTAATGAGCTACGAAAGCACGTGCCGACACTAAGGATGTTAGACTAACATGGTCAAAGTTTTCTGTGATTTATCAAAATATATATAAAACTTTTTCCATGAAACATTTCAAAACTCAATCAGAATAGAAAATCAAAATCCTAACTATTAGAAAGTCAGTTTTTATTGTATATAAATCCCTAAATATAATCGCTAAACCGTTCCTGTGTGGTTTGTGTCTCATCATGTCACGAATGTTTAGAAACTTTACTCAACTTCCTAACTCGTTATTTTGATACATTGTAAGTCCGGTTTTTGCATCCTTCCCCGCTGTTTAATATTTCCTGACAGGATTTTTGTTTTCGCAAAATCGTTTATACGCATAACTAATCTACCCTTATAGAAGACGTGGTAATAACACAACCAAGAAGTTAGGCATACGTGACATTCAGCTAGTTATGCAAATGTGTCGGCTCTACGCAGAATTTACCTCTCAAAGGTTAATTAGTTTCCCAACAGTGCGTTGGTCAATAACAGAGTGATAAATACCCAGTTGCCCGGAAACGGCCGATTATGCGGCAAACTATTCCTGTCGTTACGGTTGCCGCCCACATTCCGATTCAAATTAGCAAACTATAACGGTGTAGGAGTATATTCTGGAGGAGAACAAGCGGGTAGGACAATGTTTTTTAACCAGTTAAGCATGTTCGACGTGTAAACACGTCGGAGCAAATCTCTATCGCGATGCGATTGACGCGTATACTCGTCGGTGTAAAATAAAAAATTACCATTGGCCATAAAAAATGAAATTCGAGCAAAATGTAATAAGAATATTATTTAGTGGTATGTTTCCTTTATATTACCGCTATAACTTGATGAACTTGAACACACCAAAATTGATTAAAATTGTAAAAATTATTTTCTTTCTTGAATTATTTTGTTTATGTTTTTTAATATTTTTTTTGACAATTTTTAAGTTTATATTAATAATAACCTTTTAGAAATGAATTGTTATTTTTTTATCAAATAAAAAAGTAATCTTTCCTCGGTTTTCGTAAAATTTATAATAGTATAATTTGCCCTACGTTCGACGTGTATTCTCGTCATCGACTTTAATTCCGCACTTAACTAGGTAAAATGCTTGAGAAAATTGCTCTACCAAGAACTTCGAAAATATGTAAAAGAGAACTGAAAAGTGGACAGAGTCATAAGCAAAGGAACGAATGCTGAAAGAGTTATGACATATACCTCGAGTCAGAGTAGAGTCATTGAATTATCCTAAATATATGTGACTGCGCAAATATCACCATGGCTGATAAATGTTTAAAAAGATATCGAGAACGGCCGAAGAGAGAGTGTCTGGAATATGAGGCGATAAAAGATGAACCATTGGGACGGAAGTGGTGGCTGAATTTTGGGTGAAGCACGGTTTCGAGGAATGCACGTGAACAATTATTATATATATAGCTGTAGGATTAGGAGAGCGTGAATGCTGAGATCAGAATGAACAGAGTGAGAGAGCAGTAGAGAAAGAGAATATAGAGGTCACGGTTAAAAGAGAACAGTGTCAAAGGGCAAAGTCGAGAGAGAACAAAGTAGGAGTTAGCAGATGCTATTCCGAGAATAGTGAAAGTGAAAGTCAGAGTGTCAGAGTGTAGTGAATATAAATTACTGAGTGTCTTATTAATAGTAATAAAGTATTAATAGTAAGGAAAAATATTCACCGAGGAAAAATGAATTTTCCACAAATATAGCTATTATCGATTAATAATTAGAAATAAAGCATCACCCATGACTTGTATGAAAAACTGGTACTCATTGATTTCCAGCCTGACTTACAAATACAGTCATTTTAAATTATATAATAAACTCCAACTCAAGTATTTTATGGAGCTCATCTGGAATCGAACTAAAATACCTGTGAGAATATGAATTAAAAATTATTGATCTTGCATCGAGCAGGTAAAAATAATAAACATTAACAGTAACAGATCTAATTAATGAAGACAAATAATTTTAAATCTATATTCTCATTTGTATGACCCCGGGCAAGTTCCTTGAAAAATAGGAACAAATATATATAAAATCCCTATGATTAAAATTTCCTCGCGAGATAATTAACAATTTTTTGTAAACGCTCCCGGTTCGCATACCAGCAAGCAGCTACCGTAGCCAGTTGGCGATATACAGGGGTACCATTACACTTTGAGCGATAAATCTCTCGCCTTTGGATACCATCCAAAGTATTTCTGCGCGTCCATCGGGGGACCTTTGGAAACCTTAAAAGACGTTTTACGAGGATCGCCCTGCGTTACCGCAAAGCTGCATGCTCCGTCTATGTTTTCGTAGTGTGAAACGCATTCTCCATAACTTCACCGCGTAAAATGCTCTTCAGCCATTAGTCGAAGAGGTTGCTGCCCGGCCCTGTCAATGCCAAAGTATCGAGGGATTATGCCCCCTTCCCAGCCTGTTGACCTGGCACCGTCGCTGACACTCCAAAAAGTAATCGAAGTGCGTAAATCCAAAGGGTTGTAACAAAAGTAAAAATAATCGGTGACATTCAGGAAGTTACGGATACTTTAGTGTCCAGTTAACGATCCATAATTCACTATAAGTTCCAAGTTTCATCCGTATATTTTTCTCTAGATCACCTACCGAGCGGAATTGGTGATCAACGATGATTCTTACATTTTCTGGTGTTACTAAAATAATCCGCTCATGCTTTCAAAGAGAGGCAAAAGTGTTGTTGTATCAAATAACTGATGACTGTGTGAATCACTTGTTATTCGCGACTCGTCTATGTTCAACTGCGCTGATAACCTGAAAGAACTCTTGCTTCGTCGTATTTCATCAACTCACTGCGGTCAAGTAGCTTAACAGCAAATATAGTGCTTTTGTTTTAACCTGCTCCACAAAGTGACTTTTTAATTTTGATATATAATAGATTCTAAGAGAATGTTTATCAAAGTCTAATCTTTGAAAGCTCTTTTTGAGCCTTCTTACAGGAATCATGAAATTGTCACGCTTTTCATAAAAGGTCCTTCGAATAATCACGGTTTTTACTTTTCTCCGCGAATATGTAAACAAAACAAAAGTTTTATGTGGTTAAAATGCCAAAAATCATTTTACTAGTTCTTGACAAATGTTTCATATAGTTCAATACACGAAATCCTTAGTCACATTTTTATAGAATAATTATAAATCCTATGCCTTTCCTTAAAGAGCAGCATTTGTACTCTAACAGCATTCAGCTTGAACGTGCGGAAAACATTTTTTCTGTTATTTATTCTTTTTTCCCTTTTTTTTTTTAATAACCGCGATTGTTACTTTTCTCTGCGGAACCAGCGATGCGAAGTCGATGGCATACAAGCTCGAAATCCCGGAAATGAATTTGCCGGAATGCGAGCGCAATCCACGGTGGATCGTCCTGAAATAACGTGGAATTCGAGAAAAAGTCTTGCGTATTACTTTGTTTTCACTATCGTGTTTCGTTTCCTCGCAGCGCGAGTGTCCCATATCGAATCCTATTATATCCTATTACCATAATGGATTCACTAACGCTGCTATCGGCCGCTACAGCTTAAAATTTTCTATTAGACTTTACTAACTCGCGATAAATTTAGAATAACGTTTCATTTACCTGCTGCATTCTAAGTCGGCTATCGTCTATTTTCAGGTTAGTAATTAGTAAATCAAAAGCCACTGATCATTCCTTAAGCAATCTTTTCAAGAAAATTCTTTCCCTTTATGAGCTTGGGATTATACGAGAAGAGAGATTAAAGTATGATCAGAGTGTTTTACCACATCCGTAAAATTAATGGATTTTTGATCATGGCTTTTCTTGCAACTCTTGGCCTGCTTTATGTAACTAACGGAATATAATTTAACAAAAACTACATTTAATAAAATGTTTCATTAATTATCAATAAAAAAAGCCAAACAAAAACGACAGATTTAAAAACCGTCAGAATGACGGTCTTGGTAGTTCCAGTGTTAAATCTAAATATAATATTAGCTGTAAAGTGCTTAATTAAAGCGTTCCCTATCCTCTTTACAAAGAGCTAGGGAACTTATAATATACAACGTTCTTATAAAAATTATTTTTAAACAGCAAGTGATAGAGCCAAATGAATGAGCGAAGAACTTTCTGAAAGTAAATCTACAAACATGCCTGGCACTCAAACGCTAAATATCCTCTCGTAATTTATTCGACACTAATATCGCCGCGGCTTTGCGGACAATAGGAAGCAACATTCGTCGAGTTCATACCTGAACGAGGAAATTATGCCTTGCATTATTCTCCGCTTGGGATACGCGGAATACGCTTCCCGTGACATGTTGCAAATGAATAATAGTAATTTTATTCCTGTGACACGGCGTGCGTATTGTACAGGCTGATCATAAAGCCACGATATACTTTCTTCGCGTAAATTTCCTTACACGATGCACAGCAGAGAAAGTACACAGAGATATATAGTTTATTGAAGTCGAGATCAATAGCAAAAAGTGAGTAAACATATTTGAGCATAATTTTCAATACCTATCAAGTTTATCGATGATGTCGAGTAGGCAAAAATACTTTGCGCCATTCTAGTGATTTATAATCACCCTGTATTCACAGATCCGTGTTGTGTACGAAATGAAATTGTTCGACGCAGTCAAACCGCTCAACAGCTGCCGCAGCCGACTCCATTATGATATTACCATCATTAGATCGTGGTTAAGGTTAATGCTTAACCGAACAGAATGACCATACGCATTTATGACCACGCATTTGGCAGTAACATTACATGTATTAAGTATAATTTGCTCATAGCTTGACAAATAATCGTCTCGTGTAGTACAAAACCAGAGTGAAATTAGGAGAATATTATGAATGCGTTGGGCTTTAAAAGTAATAGTATAAAAGATAATTAAATAGTACTCAGATCAATAGATATTGTTTAACCGATAATTCTGTAAGGTAACCTTGTGAGTTGCACTTTTATCGAAGTGAAAGCAAAATTTTTACGTGGCAAAATTACCAACGTTTTGCGTTGTATTATGTTATAATATATTTAATAGTTCTAATGCAAAATATTTTCGCGCAAATGTTTTTTCATCTGTGATTCGAATACCATAAATACTTTTTTTTCTATTTTGTACGCCCTTTGCTTTTCCATTCTTCCAGTTTCTTTTATAATATATTGATAGGGGGAAGAAGGTTGAATATATCAATGTATCAAATTGTAAAATGTTTTTTAATGTATTTTATTAACATATCAAGGATAAGGTTAGTTTCACGTACTTTTGTCAAATTTCGTATACGATTTCCATGTTGGTATTTGATCTCTCACCCGCAGATTTAAATATTTTCTTTAGGGGATTCAACGTGAATTCTTCTCTCCTTGCCTCGTATCGGTTAAAGTGCTCTGGGTCCCTTATTTGAATACTGGGAATATCCATCCAATTAATATATACTATCAAAGGCACAGTACTTTAATAACCATTAATACATTAATACTATCCCATTGTCCTGCTAGTGCTGACAGTTCTATTAGACTTACAAAATGTAAAATGTCCTTTTCTGTGCAATAAGTTTAATTATATCGTGCCTTATATATAAATCTCTTTATGCAATTTGGTCTTTTCTGAAATTGTATATATATTTACATTTCATATATTTTTAGTAAAGTACGTTACAATACTGGGATAAGATACCGTTGGTAACTGAGCAATGATTACAAAGTTACTTAATGACTTCCATTTTACCAGACGCCTAATCAAAATTAACTAAATTTTGTAGGTGAATTACCTGTTCAAATCAAACACAGCAATACATTACACAATTTATACGAATCCATGTTTGATCCGTTCTACGATAGCAATTTATCTTGAAACTTAAAGTGAAGAATGTTCTACACTGGGTTTACCAAAAATAGCTTCTCCGGATTTCTGAGTATTTATGGATTTCCAAGTTTCCTTGAAGTTTTCTAGCAAAGCACGCCATGCCGTATTACGCCAAACTCCTCTGTTTTCAAAAACAAACTGGTTGAAAAAGATATCGTATACTCTTGTTAGAGGAACAGGGCTTAAAGCTCCGCTTACTTCTCAGGAAGTTCCACGATGCACGATTCGACTAACAACTACAATTTGGGCTTGCTCGTCCATTTCTAGGGAACGGACTCTTCTCAGTTTATGTTATACAGCACGTATACAATTTTATTCGCACGAAAACAAGAACAACCAAAAAACAAAGTGTCTCGTTACGTGGAGTAATAAAATCTCTACTATCCTGTAAGGAATGTAAGATGCTCCAGCACATATACCACAGTATCTAGCTACGAATAAAGAGGTATTTTCTTATAAACATAGCTGCAAATAGAAAAGAGATATCATAATTATTGCTTTAATGCTAGCTAAATGTAAAAGATTTTGCTTTATAGAACATCAATGTATGTACCATTTTATATATAAAGAAAAGAATTTTATGGGTATATAGGACCGTTACATTTAATAATAAAGGTAAAAATCGGATATAAAAGCAATCAAAGTAAGTTTGTTAATTCGTCGCGACTGATGTAAAGATGTTTATTTTTTCGCGTGACATTTCAATTATCTCTATACGGTTGCTTTCAAAATAAAACGCATTAGATACGAGGGGTTAAAATTATAATATCATCGCAGTATAATAAAGGAAGAACATACTCATAAGATAGACTATTTCCTTTTTTACAAGACAGTTACTTTTAAATAAGAGAATGGCGACATATTTTGTCGGTGAATATTGCTTTACTTTAGTGTAGAATTTAGAGTAACAAATAATTTAATTAAAGTATCTTATTGTTGCATTCACGTAAGATTAAGATTAAACTTTAAAGTATACGACATTTTTTAGAAACTCTTTATCTCAATGTCCTCCACAGGCCAATCAGAGAGGTGTAGAGCGAGCGCATACTGTATTTATTGACACATTAGTTACAGACGTCACATAACTGTGACGCACCGATTTCTATGAAAAACCCAGCGTCACACATGTGTAACATTCAGCAGCTTATATATTTACTATTTGCGCAAACAAAGGAAATTCATCGTAAACTTAGAAAATATATTTCTCTTATATGAATGATTCACTACCTGAATTTCAATTAACTTTTCAATACTGATATCAATTTTTAATCATTATTATTTCATTAATCCTTTTAATTATTGAGCCACGCACTAAGTAGTCACATTTATTTCGAACAATGAGAGTGGAAGCGTAAAAGAGTGTACGAATAGGCTCTTCGAAAGACCGCGAATATATATTATTGTAAACCTTGGAAAATATGTTTAAAAACAGTTTTAATTTATTCCCTTAATTTACTTAGTTCACATTATAACACCGTGACCATTGTCTTTTATTATCGCGAATAAATTTTAATTTAATCTACCAGCTCAAAATGGATATTAAATAAAGAAAAACAGACACCAATTTAATGTTTATCAATTGTAAGATATAATGAGTCGGACAGAGCCAATATAACAAATGTTCGGATTATGAAAAGCAAGAGTCCCTGGGAATAAAAAAATAAAACCAAATTGTGTTGATGTAAAAAGATAAATCCATAAATCGGAACAGAACGAATTATAATGATATAAAGAATTATTATAATAATATGCGGAACATAATATAATTGATTATTATGATATGATTAATTATTTAACGTGAATTTACCTGGAAAGTCTAGTAAGATGTCGCTGCGACGCAGACGACTGACACCTGGGTATAAGGCGTTAAGCACTCATGGCCTAGGAGGCGCACGCTTATTGCTTGTTCCGACGAAGGGTTTTGAACGCTCCTGTGCTCGTTGAGGAGAAATTTTCCTGGCCAGCAACAAGGTGTTTTCCACTACCAGAGTCGCCATGGGCGTAAATCTCCTGATCACTGGGACAGAAGGTCCCGTAAACTGACTCAGTCAACTACTCGAGGAGGAGTAACTCCCAAATTCGACTTGGACTACCTCGCTTCCTCGGGGGCTTCCAGCGACACTTCCTTCATGCGAGGAAAATTTGTACGAACATTTACATCGACGTCTTTAGTACACTTTATAGATGCCGCGAATATAATCGAATGGTTACAAAATCATCGGAATAAAATTCTGCGGTATATTCCTCAATAATTCAAAAAGTGCGTAATGGGCTGCAGCTGTAATCCCTTTTTCGCGGCGCGGTAGCGAAGGTATTAATGAGTTATTGGGAAGCAGAGCAAACCTATAATCCGCTTTTATTTGCGTACATAGTAATACGTGGCAGCAAACGGTAGAATTCAAAGCTATGAAAGCCTCAAAACCGATGCAATACATTTATATTCAATTAACACTCCCATTTTGAATTACATCTGATAATGTGTTGTAAGAGTTACCGCGTGTGTCTGAATGTTGATCGTATTTTATGTGTTTTTTATATGCAATATTTCAGTAATTACTTTTTTCGTAATAATACATGTAATTCCATGTTTAATGTTTTAATTATTTATTGGCGGAATTAAAACGTTGATTGCTATCTATGATGTGTGTTTGAATAATTGCTAGTGTATCGTTACTTTTTTTCGAGACAGTTTTTGCGCTTTTCTTAGTCTTCGTTAATAACATTCTGCTTGTTTGCCTAAATAAGTATTGGTACAATGCAATCCTGACAAGCAATTTTATATGCTTAACTGGCATTGAGATGCCAGTTTGGTGAAACTAGCGACTACATTCAGGGTTTTTCGGCGTTTCAATTAATTTTTCGTATAAGCATTCATTCACCAGATGTTTTATGGTTATTTAACTAGCTCGTTTGCTTGGTCAACGTTTGGTTGAATTTTATTATAGAATAATAAAGGATCTAGTGACCACTCGCTCAAAAACTTTTTACCATTAATGCCTAATGCAGTAACTAGTACCTTGTATGAAATACGTTATTAGTTTGAAAAAGTCCTACGTACATAGTCAAAATCTCAAAGGGTCATAATTGATTTTCCATTTTTTTCACAGGAAATAAACGTCTTTGAATATCAAAACATCTGCTTTAATTAACTCAAAGATGATCGAATAATCCTAAAAACTCTCTGGTTATACGAGATATCCCTAATCGATTGTAAAAGATTATTATTAAAAAGTTATTATTAACAATTAAAAAAAAAGATTATTAAAAAAGGATAAGTATTTTCTATGTGACATATATAATGCGACATACATCCGCGAATATAAACGGAGGTTAAATACTCAAACATGCGCTTTAAACAAATCAAAACTGATTGCTCACAAATGCATCATAAATCTCAATCACAAAGCCCATCTCAAATTTGATATTAAATTGTAAATTGTTCGTTCTCTGCGACAACAATATTTATACCATCCTATAAAAAAGATACAAATTCTCGTGCATACCAAACATTATTTGTTTCCAGCTATTAGGTTGTTCGGAAAGTCATTTCGTTTTGTTTTTCGTTTTTCACCAACCAAAAACTACTGTGTAGAATTAATAGAACTTTTTCACACACAAGCCTTGCAATATCAGCTCTCAA